>JAODTK010000955.1:0-12425 GCA_026419785.1 Sclerodactyla briareus
CAAACAAACCCAAGTTCTTTAAATGAGTTAAGTTTCAGACTCTACAGCTTTCCTCAAATTGTCTTTTTGTTATTTGTGTGCCTTCATTTATTTGTTTAGTGATACGTGTATTTGGTTGAACAGGAGTGTGAAATTGGGCCCTGTGTGAAACAGTTACAAGTTGGATGGGGTCTTTAAGGATTTTAAGTAACTAGTGCTACGCTTTGCGTGTACTCGTAGAGTACTCGAAATTCGTGAGAGTAGAGTTGTAGGCTCATACACTCTTTTTTGGAAACACTAATTTGCTTCAATTTCTACAGGAACAAAACTGGGGGGGTCTCACAAACTGCAATTGTGGATCCCCTGGACAAAGGTTTCTTGTGCAGGTTTGTAATCACAACGTTTAATACAGGTGATCTCCACTGTTCAGAGATGTATAATATATTTGCTGGTTTAGTTTTCTTTGGGGATGGAATCAATAATTTTCTATGCAGGCGGCAACTGTCTGGGCGACAACTAAAGCGGCAGGCACCTCTGCATGATCCACAGAAGGGGGGCTGATGCTCTCTGCACACGTGCACAACGCGTGCTAGTGACTGTACCACCTGATGCGTGGTAGAGAAGAGGGGAAGGGTGCTAGCAGACATGGTCATGGTTATCATTGCAGCCAAGAAATAAGGATGGGTCAAGGGAAAAGGCTCTCTTAATCAGTGTCCCAAAGAGCCGAGTGAGTTCTTAGAAACCCATACTTTAGGAGTAGCAGGCAAATGGTGATAGTCTAGGTTTGTCATTTGTGACAGCTCCTTTGAACAGGTGTCGGAGTGATTTGATATCTTCACATATAATTTGTGTCCTATTCCTAATATCATCTGCACACAGAAAAACGTCAGCCTAAGTGGTCCAGGAGCTCCCTTCTGTTGGAGTGGACCCTGACGGTGACATATAGGTCCACCAGGCGATCCGAGGGGAGTCATGGTCTACGCCCACCCTGAGGTCGAGTCACAGTCCACGACCGGAACAAGAAAACAGGCCAGGTACATTTGTATGGGGTGGGAATGCATCTAATTCCAGAGGGACAGTAGTAGAACAGCTAGTTTGCTATACAACTTCAAACTGAAAGAATCCTTAGGCACTCTACAGATATATCCTCCAAGTCATTAAATAATTACACAAGCAAGTACAGATTTTCATTCCTTGTTCAGAGTCAGAGGAATCTTGCAGGGTCATGACAGTGTGTGTGGTTATGATCCTGGCTTGTGAAACAATAATTTGACCCCACCTGGATGATCAAGCTATACTTGGTATGTAAGTTCCCCATAATGAGAACATGAACACCCTATTGCTTGGAGTCAGGTCAAAGGTCTGTGAGGTCAACAGAGGTAAGGTCTGTAAATTTGTTAACCCGGTAGGAGTCTAGGATGCTAATCAAAGGTCCAATGCAGGCTTGGAACACGTAATTGAGACCCCAACATAGATGGATTGAAGCTCTACTGGTATGTGGGTTCCCCATCGTGAGTACAAAATCCCTATTTCATTTGGTATGGAATAAAAGAAGGGAAAAGAGGAAAAGGAGGAAAATGAAAACATTAAAAAAAAACTTCACACACAGGAAAGTGGTTGCCTGTTGAAATTTGTACTGGTTCCTCTCGAGTAAGAGACTTAAAAAATGGTGGTCCCAGGGGTGTGGATTATTCATGCTTGCTCCAATGAACGATATAGACAATGAGCGAGATGAGATGGTGAGAAAAGCCGGGGTGTCCATTCAGACCCAAACCGGTTGAAGTCTTCTCTGGAAAGTAGAACTACCCTCATAAAGTTAGATACATGAGGTATTAAAAATGAAAGAACAAAGGGACGCACTGTATCACGCTGTAATCCAGGTACTTTAACAGGAGTGGAACAAGTATTGAAAGTCGCAATCATGTCACAGTTCATAAAAAGACAAACCGAGGTAATTAGGGCGGAATGGACAAATCTATCACAGGTTTGAACTGCAAGATGACATCATTCAATGGTGGAGGGGGAATGCTTATCAAGCTGTGCAATACAACATGCATAAACTTTAAAGAAACCTCTGACTGGGAATGTTGGTTTGGGACCTGACTCATTAAGTTATTCCTCAGATGTTATATCCTGTGATGTGGCCCAATTGTCATTAGTTTATTATCAGTAAAGATTGATGCTCGGAGCATTCATGTCCCATGGTTCTTAATACTTATTTAGCTTTTCTTTTTTTTTTTTTTTTTTTTTTTAGTTTTGATTTGAACAGTTGAACAATTAAGTTTTATAGGATTGAAATAATAACACCATTGTTCTATCTTCCAGGCTGTGGATCATGCCCACAGTTCAGAATACACGAGGAAGACTTACAGGTATGCTGCTAAGTACTGCATAATCAGTGGGGCTTTCATTTCTTATTCAGATAGAGTATCAAAAAGTTGTCACATCATGCCTTCTAGGAAGAAGACACCACTATACATAGAAGGGTAAATGAGATAATCATTGCAAACTCTGATCATGTGGTGCCTTGGCAAAGTTTTGTCACACCTTATTCAAGGGTGTTTGAGTCAAATGGCAAACACCAGTAGTACGCTTGAATCTTTGAAAGTGTAGAGCCGGGAAAGGAAGTCATAAGCTGGTTGACAATATAGTGCTTGGTCTGGAATCCAGATTGCAATCAGACTCGCAAAGTTGCTAAATTTTATTCTAGGAGTTCACAAAACCTGTGATACACACCTTGGCCCTCTTTTTTGCTAATAAAATCAATACTCATGACTTGGGCAGAAGGGATGCCAAATATTTACTGTATTTGGACTTTGTGGGTCTTCTGTAGCTTATAATAATCATTGCATGCAGCATATGGGTCTGGACAACAGTAGTTAATTGGACCCTTCCAACTCTGTTCATGAAGCAAATTCTGACATTGTTAAAGGGACAACTGCAGACGTTGTATTGTGGAGAATGGAAAAACTGTATCATAGGTCCAAACTCCATTTCCATCGATTGTTCCTATGTGGAGTTATGGCCTCGAAGTTTGGTCCAGTATGCAAAGAAATTGGGGAGATTCCAAAGTGAAGCATAAACGCAATGACCGTCACACTTGGACAACCGCGAAGTATGTCCATGTCGCAAGTGTTTTCATTGTGATGAATAAGTCAACATTCAGCCAGAAAAGTTGTTGTTTCCTCCCACCAAAGTAACCATCAACACATTACGGGGAGGCGGATTAGCTCAGTCGGTAGAGATCCAGACTGCAAACCATTGATTGCAAGTTCGGAGCCCATTGCAAGCTCGAGGACTTTTCCGCAAGTGCTGTTGGACAACGGCATGTGGCTCCGGAACTGTCTCCAAAGCACTTACGGGTGAGAAGTGGGTAACCTTGTGAGGTGACTTGTGAAGAGTAGTGAGTGCTGTATGTGGCTGCCCGATTGGGAAGTCCTCGGGGGACACGATGAAGTGACGTACTAAAATGGTGAGTCGTGACGCGAACAAGCCAGAATGCGTGCTATCTAGTACGGATGTGACAGTCAATTAAAATCAGGGGTATTTTATCTGTAAAGCGTTCAGCTGTGGGAAAAATAAGCATGTATATTATTACCAACCACTACAGCAATCCTCTCCATAGACGAAATGCGTTTCGAAGGAAGTGAAATTGAAATAATGTGTGAAGTTCAATAGAGAAAAACAAAAGATTGTTTGCGGGTTGGCAGTATGACATCATTATTATGCACGAGGGGATGCTTTTCAACCTTGTGCAATACACCTGCACAAACTCCAAAGGACTGAATCCAACGGAAAGTCGTTTGAACTTCGGGTTGGACTGAACCTCAGATTCTCTCCAGTGTATATTACACTTTTGTAATTTAACCTGCCAGTTTGTCTTTTGATGTGTGAAAGACTTCAGCCTAACGGTTTTGTAGGTTCAAGTGCATGGGGACATTCATTGTACATTGAACCTGAAGCTTGACTGCAGCGAGCTGATGCTGCTGCAGTATTAGCCGTGATTCAAGAGATGCTAGTTTCTAGAGAGGAAAATTCAACTTATGTGACTGATAGTAGATGTTGATTCAAAGGACAACTGCTGGAGAGTTACAGAGAGGCTAATATAATAGCTGGAGAAAAACTGAATGTCCCAGTCTGAACGCAACATTTATACAACTCTCTGTTAGAAGTTGGAACCCTTCGAGAAGGGTGGACATGTGTTTTGTGCAAATCAGGGAGCAATACATCATTGCAATCAATCAATGATTCCATACATGCACAACCTTACAATGTTCTTTGTTTTTTTTTGATTTACACATCATTTCTGTGAAAAATAATTATTCTATGAGAGAGGATTGCTTGTGATTGTAGTGACTAAGTGGGTGGAAAGTGTGCCGGTTTCTTTGGTGGAGAAAGACAACGACTTCGGGGAATGTTGAATTTCAAACTTTGATGACCTCTCTTCAGAGCCTGCAGCCTGACCAATCCTCTCGTGCGTAAGATGTCGGCTTTGGAGGCTGTACCCACCAGGGTAGCTCTCTGGGACCAGAGTGGCTCACACATTGTCACCCCGGCATGCCGTGATTGTATCCCATGAACATAGCTGACGCAGCAGAGTTTCTTCATCGGCACACTGATAAGTATGACCATAATGATGAGACACACACACAACACGTCTACCCCATTTCATGCCATTATTGCCCCCATGAACATAGCCACAGGAACAAAAAGGGGGCTCTTCACTGGGCCAATACTGACAGGGGTCAAAATGGGGGAATAATAATGTGGAACAGACCACACACACGTCTACCCATGTCATACCAATGATGGACCCATTACATAGCCAATAGGAAACCGGGGCCTCTTCATGGGCCACACATGACAGGTATATGATAAATGAGGACACACCCACACGTCTTACCTCTTTCTTGCCATGATCGTATCCATGAATCTATGCCACTAGTAAACCGGGGCCTCTCATGGGCCACTGACACGGTATGAATGATAAAGGAGGAAACACACCCGTCTCCCATGTCCTACATGATTGTACCCATACATAGCCATAGAAACCGGGGCCTCTTCATGGGGGCCAACTGGCACGTTATGAATGATACATGAGGAACACACAACAACACACTTCTACGCATGTCCATACCATGATTTACCCCTGAACATAGCCAATAGGAAACCGGGGCCTCTCATGGGCCACACTGCAAGGTATGAATGATAAATGAGGTACACCACACACACTCCCCCATGTCATACCATATTGTCCCCATGAACATAGCCCTTAAACCGGGGCCCCTCTTCATGGGCCACACTGACAAGGTAGAATGAATAATGGGAACAACAACACCACGTCTACCCATGGTCAATAAACCATTATTGTACCCATTAACATAGCCATAGGAAACCGGGGCCTCTCATGGGCCAATGACACTGTATGAATGATAATGGAGGAACACCAACACCACGTCTACCCATGTCTTGCCATGATCGTAGCCATGAACCTAGCCATAGGAAAACCGGGGCCTCTTCATGGGCCACACTGACAGGTCAATGAATGATAAATGAGGAACAGACAACAACACCACGTCTACCCATTTCTTGACCATGATCGATCCATTGAACATAGCCAAGGAAACCGGGGCCTCTTCATGGGCCACACTGACAAGGTATGAGAGTTAAATGAGGAACACACACACACACGTCTATCCATTCTTGCCATGCTTGCACCCATGAACATAGCCAACAGGAACGCTCTTCTGGGCCACACTGATAAAGTAATGAATGAAAATGATTAAAAAGACAGACACACACAGTCTACCCTGTACATGCCATGACTGTAATCATGAACATAGCCAACAGGAAACAGGCCTCTTCTGGGCCACATAACAAGGTATGGAATGGAGAAAGTGAACCAAACAGACACAGTCTTACCATGTCATGCCATGATCGTATCCAGAACATAGCAGATAGGACGGGCGATATCGGGCAACATTGATGAGGTATTGAACAATAATATGAAGCCACAAATTGTGACCCCTCTGTAATCAATGATCGTACCGTGAACCAGGGTCCAAATGACGAACTTGTCTTTCGATGGCCACACTGACAGTGGAGGACTGATAAATAGAAACAAATGCACACCACACACATTATCCATTGGTGCCCAGGGCGTACATAGCATACAGATCTCTAGCATAAGTGAACACTCTGCAGGTTTCTTATGGTCTAGAAGACCTGGGAATCATAATAATTTCAATTATATTTCGATATGGCTTTGGACATTCTCAGGTACAATTCGCAGTATATTATGAAGTGTATCCTCTTGTAGATTAATATATCAAAATTCACCCTCTCCAAAACTTCAGGTATGAAGTTCTCATTTTGGTCCTGAGTGATGGTGCACAAGGTATTAATCGCAACCTTTTTTTTTTTTACCAGATGTGTGTACTCCACAACCTTGTCAATATAAAATTAAAATTAGTGGAAGCAGTAGAAAGTAAATCAGCTTCAGAGATATTGTCCCTCGATCCAGCGCTGAATCCAGTTATTGTGGACCAACACACCACATTGGGGTTTGAGCATCCCAAAATCATGGGGAGATAGGCCTCACCTAACGTAACCTCAGACGCACAGTTCCTTTGAGCGGCAGGCTGTCTCCTTGTAGTGTGACATAGAGAATTCCTACTATATCCTTCTCCCTACTGCTAATAATTCCTCATCGGGATTCCTACTATAATTTCATTTCTAGTTCCAGCCCAGTGTGTTATATATACAATACCTTTTCCTCACAACGTAAATAACCTTGTGCCACAACATGGCAGAGGTTTACCGAGGGCCAAAGTCTTACCCATGTTAGTCTTGTTCCTCTTGTTCCATGCTGTGCTTGTATCTTTGCACGTAGATGAAAAATGGAAAGATTATAAAGAATTGAGGGTCAGGTTAATGAGGCAAATCATTTTAAATTAGTTGATGAACATGCACAGTGAGAAACAACAACCTGTCCAAGGTAATTGATGTAAAAGGCTCATACTTTGCATGTCGGGTGGGCCATATGGAGTTGATGGTTCCTATGGCCTCCGGGTCTGGTTTGAGGTCACTTAAGATCAAGCGGTTAAAGCCTGTGGAAACCTTTTATAAACAAGATCTCTTCAAGAGAAAGCATTTTGAATGCTATTATTGATGTAGGTTGGCCATTTGGAGGGGATTCTACTGTTGGGGGGTCAGGTCAATATTAACTAAGGTTAGGGGAGCAAATGTCTTGAAAGATGTGAGGGCTAATACCTTTGTATGTAAGTGGTCATATTGGCCGATTCCTATTATTACGTGGTCCGGCAACAAGAACATGACGGCAACAGTGGTCAGTAGAAAATACTAGTAATAAATCAGCCAGGGGAAACAGGGTTACTTACAAAGGTAAGACAATACTTTGCGCTTTAGGAGTGTAATGCCGCACCAATTTTTGGCAAGGAGTCACTATGAAAGTAAGTGTTCCATTCTTGTTCGATTCCAGGTTTCTGCACTGAGCTTCAATAGTTCCTGTACCTGCTGGCGTCGCCCAGACGGGGGATCAGCGTGTTGTCCCCGTGTCTGGGAGCTTACCACGTTGGGGAGAGTGTCTGGAGTCTTCCAGGGCTGATGCTCACTCATTGCATTGCTTGAGGTGAGTGGACTGTCAGAATGAAGAGGGACAGTATTCAGTATTCAAAGGTTGCCTACAGACACTATGACAATCTCACCATTTCTCTTATACCATGTTCCTCCATTAAGTGCTGCGCATTGTTCGCAATAACTCCAAAATCTTGTTTCTCATTGATTATGAATTTTATAGTTTATTCTCTTAATAACTGTATTGAAATATATGAGGCTGACACTTTCCATGAGAAATCAACAGGAAAGTGGTGACTTGCCAAAATATGAATGTTTTATATTATTGAAAAACGAGAAAATGGCTTTCAAAAATCTGTTGGATAACGCATTGTGTGGGAAAATCAACTCCAGTGTCATTCAATGGCGATGGATCACATACGCACCTACGTCATGAAAACGCAGCCCTGAAACATACTCGTTAATTGTGTGCCTCTTTCTAATATAAGTTGGGGATTTTCCCATTAATCTTTTTCTGTTAGTTTGAACATGGAGCAGAGTCCGAGTCCGAATAGCGAGTCCGAGTCATAAAGTCGGAGAACAAGGCCTCAAGTAGCTGGGTAGATAGACTCAAAGGTCCCCCAGACTGACGCTGTTGGGATTTTGGGAGGTACGGCATTGTTAGGAGGAACATAGTACCAAATTGCTGTAATGAAAAATTTATCGAAAAGGCGACCACTCTGGTTACCAATTGTCACCCATTGGTTGGTGGAAACAAAGCGGCTATGAGGAGCCAGTGATTTAAGTAGTACCTGGTCCAAAGACCAATGCCATTTTTCAAAGTTCATGTCTAGAAATTGACTTTGGGGTGAGAAAGGGCATGCTCCTTGTAGAATTCTCATAAATCATCATGAGGGCCGTTGCTCAAAATTGAGGTGAATCTGGCCACCCACGTTTCCGGGGGCATTACCAGATGGAGGAGGACCCTTCTTTTGATATCTTACCTGTACATATATTTATTTGCATTCTCTCTGTTTTCTAAGGCAATAGGTCAGTGGTCAGTGGTCAGCAACCCCTTTTGTTCGGTGCCCCAAAATGATGTGAAAAGCTTGCTATTCGGACCTTGTTACCATCTAAGCAGAGCACAACCATTAGTTGACGAGGAGCATCCAAGCAAATTTTTCGTTTTTCAACCCATTTCTAGATTGCCAGGAAACGGCACTTCCCAAATAGATTTGAACAGCCAAACAGCATCCCCAAATTTTGAATATTTGTCCAAAATTGTGTGCGGCTTTCCATTATATGTCCCCTCACAAAATTATTGCAGGAGTGGCAAGCAGCAAATAAAAAGTTAAGTTAAAAAAAGTAAAGAGTGGAGGAAATTACATGGCTCGGCGGCAAGCAAGAACCAAACTGGGGAAATGGAAGCTTCTGCAGTTTTTTTTCATCAGTGAAAAATTTGGACCAATCCAAAATTCCTTCGCGACCCAAATAATGGGTGCGACCCACAGGTTTCCGACCGTCAACCTAGATAGATCATTCCATGTGTCCACGAGCACTTCTCTCATATATCTTATTTGTTTTCTCTCAATCAGTGTTCCAGGTCTGGGGGTATCTGTGTCAGCTCGGAAAGGACAAAACCATGGCAAAAATGTAAGTAATACAACCCCATTCACCTTCCTACCACAGGGCCCTATTGCCCAGTACACCAACATTCATATTGCTGGCTCAGAGATGCAGCATGGGTCTGTCGCACATACATGAATGTTAGTTCCAGAAAGATAATAAAGTGAATAAGAACAAAAACCTAAGGGGGCATCGGAAAATACACAGTTGATTTTATACAAAATAGAAACCCTTTACAATGTACCTATGGGAGTACTTTGTAATGTGTTTCTTATTCTATTCTCGGTCCAGTTTTATCTGGGTATGTCCTCTAAAATCTGGGTGTTTCCTTATGTATATTAGGAGCACCTTTTGAAGCTTTCTTGGACCTCAAATATCAATAAAATTGTTTATACTGCAGTCCAACTAAAGAAGGTATGGAACAAATTCAAACACGAAAGCCTACAAACTAGTAAGTGGCTTGCAAAAAAACATTTGAACCAAAGCACTTATCCAAGGGTGTGAACATTTTAAACACGTCAATATTTGAATTTACTTTGTCTTTGCAGCGGTCATGCATGGCGCGACAACGGGGGTTCATAAGGTGGGGAGGTGTCAGTGATAGCTAAAAGCTTCATACCGATGTGGAGGGTGGGGGAGCAGGATGTGGTGACACCTTTGATGAATCCAGGTGAGGTCATCGTATATGTTCTGTAATTGTGGTGTTTTCATATATGTCCATGATGTGTGTGTTGGATGCATGCATGAGGATGTAATGCTGTGTTTGTGTTAAATCACAGCTGTTGTGGGCAGGATATTCCCACCTGTGTATTGACTAATATGGAAGGGGGGATCCTATTCTCAGGAATTGCCAATGATTTTCTCCTAGAAACACATATTCCTTTACCTGTCGCTTCTTCTTCCTTCCAGGTGGGAACATTACAGCTAATCGTAATCCTCCGCTGTATCAACAGGTGTTATCATGTGGCCGAGACAACATCAGGATCGAGGTTGCGCAATGGCTCTCTTCTCTTAGGTCCGCACCCCAAAGGAGAGTCACCCGTCGGAGATGAAAACCATGGAGTTCACAGACATTGCTTACGAGCTCCTCTCAACCACAGGGCCTGGAGCCAGCAGACCACATGTTGTAGTAACAGTTATTCAAATTGCAGGACCTTCTGAGGAGTATTAGTTCTTTCGGTGTTACAATCAGTCAAAAATAGATCCATGGGCTATTTAAACTCCTTCCGTATCGGGGGTAGACAGGTGTCTTATTGGAGACTCACACTTATAGCTGATGTTTTTTTCATCTTAGCCCGTTGGACACACGTTGTTCTGTTTTGTGTGCTTTTTTTATGGCGATACTCTCCTGACTGTGAATAATCGTATGCTGAAATTTGGCAGTAGTGCTGGTCACGTGTTGTCGTGCGTCAAAGCCAACTTTCAGCCTACGCGACCATTACTAATTTGAATAAATGGCATAGTTTTAGAGATTTCTCCCTAAATGGATAGGTTCATATGGGACCCAGGACAATGACATATCAACCTTGAATAATTAATCAGCCTGGGTCTCATACCAATGTTATAAATTGACAGAGATAACTTTAACACTTGCTTGTTCTCTACTAAAAAGGTGGTTATAAATGATAACCTATAATCAGAATAAAGATCTGGTGGCCACTCTGGCCGGAAGGATTCCTGATAACTATCCTATTTTATCCTTGGCCATTGTGACTAGAACACATGTAACTGACTCCACTGGCTCTTGTACATAGAACATCCTAATTGAGAGCAATGAATTTGCAGATGGGGGGGGGGGGGGTTCAGAAGTTTACCCATCTGTTGCTCCAAAGATTCTGATATTCCAGCTCTGCAATTGTTCCCCGTTGTCGGCATTAAACACAGTTTGGGGATCTCTCTGTAGCCAGAAACATTGCCTATGCACATTGAGGCCACTCTATTCGTCCCCCATCTATTACTTGCAAACCACTCTGGTCACATCTTCCAAGATTGACTTCAGCCGGGTGTCGGGTGGTCCATGTCCGGAGGTTGCTCCATCTGACCCACACGCCTAGTAAAAGATTACCACCGCTTCAAAACGGTCAGAATCTTACAACGGGACAACTGTAGGGTCCAGAGATACAGAGACTGATCAATAAAAACTGAATGTGTCAGTGCGAATCCGATGTTCATACAAATTTCTGTTAAACCAGAGGGCTACAGCGGCAATTTGTAGTTTGTGCGTGTGTATTATGCAGGCTGGAAGGATCCCATCATGCCAATACTAAATGATGGACACACGTGCACCACCTTGCGAGAAGAAACGAGAATAAATCAGATCTTTTAGAGGGGATTGTTGTAGCCGGTTTGTTTGGTGCTGATCATAACTTTTGTAATGAAAAGACAGCAATCTGTGTTATTCAACACAATAAAAGAAATATATACATCGGATAATTCTCTATGTTTATCCCACTGTTACTTCACACATAGTGTGCATAGGGACTCTTCCTGACTCACTGCATAAGGGAGTTATGGAAGCTCTATTGTATTGAAAAACTCCACATACAATCTGATGTTAGGCCTGTTTAACACTTACTCTCCAGAACTACTTTGCCAGGGGAGGGGGAGTTTTGAAAATGCCCATGGCATCAATTGTGGCGGTCCACACTTTTTTGGAGGTGTATTCGTTCAATGCAAGTAAGTGACTCTCATTATAAGGCACATATCTATCAATAGCCCTGTAGGAATAGGGAAATGAATGGAGGTTTTTATTCATGTAGTATCACAATGCTTTGCCTGTTCTTGGCATTTACCAGTTGGGGTGTGGTAATGTGTATCCGAGCTGTAGCTTGCCGGTATGCCCCCACAGGAAACAGGAATATGCTTTTATACTTCAGTTTTTCTTCCTGTCCACAGTTATGTCACTTACATGGTCATAATGGACATCCCTTGTGTATGCATGTATGTTAGTCGCGCCTGAACAAAAGTTCAAAATAGACTCGCGATCACTCCTGCCTGTGCGTGTATCACGCTCTCCTCGTAGCAAGTATTTCCTTCCAAATGGTAAGGACAAATTTTTGATTTTGAAGTTTTGTATGTAGTATCGGGGTTGGGGACAACGGAAAAAACCTAATTCATATTTTTTGGGTCAAAAAAGTCACCAATCTATGAGTTAGTAGCCTATTTTATGTATTATGTTTGAACATGGTGGCAAGAATAACAGAAAATCAGTAGCGGTGCTATGGGGGGTGGAAATGAAGTTTGGC
>JAODTK010000956.1:0-12367 GCA_026419785.1 Sclerodactyla briareus
ATGTATTCAAGGTACAATGGTGAAAAAGTACCGTCGCGAAAACAAAAAAAGCCCCCCCCAAAAAACTTAAAAAAACACATGAAAACTGGAATTGTTACTGTACATGTGGACATCTGATCACCTCAAACCGTATAACTATCACTATTGGTGGTTGCATAGCTCTAACCAGATATGTACAAGGATGCCAAAAACGATTAGGCGAAGTATCCATGATCGTCTGGATGAAACAGGACCTACACTCTCAATAAGATTATATAAACACTGTATTCAAGGTACAATGGTGAAAGGGTACCGTCGCTAAACACAGCGTATATAATACCACACAATGCCAACTGGATTTAATCGGAACATGGGGACCATCTGGACATTCAAACCCTTATAACTATTACTATTGGTTGTCGAATAAGCTCGAACCAGCTATGCCTAGGAATTACATTATATGTGTTGAAACATTTAAAACGGGAAGCCATTCGACTAGTTCTACGAACCAGTAGCGAGGATATGGTGTATGGACGTTGTGAAACTGTTCCAAATCCATCTATTCTCGTGAGACAAAAGAGGTTGTTTCACAATCAAATCATTATGGTGCAACATAGTATAATTTAATTTCCCGCTCACTAATCTAGGGCTATATACACCCCACCCAATATAAAAACAAAAACCAACGAAAAACAACAAAAACAACTGACACAGTCTTCTGAATAATACGCAGAAAACAAAAATAATGTACCAGATATTATTTTTAATCGGAAGACATTTTAGACTTGAGCGGTTGTTCAGCCAATTATCCCCATGAGGATGACGGATGGCAGGAAATCATTCAGGGGATGACAGCAAAGTGGTTCTTGATACATTCGAGTACATCTTTGAGAACGAAAAAAAAATCTCCGATCTCTAAGTGATGATGGAAAACAAACACATTTTCATTCTACGGTTTAGCAGATCTGATATAAATGACGTTGAAATTTTCCAAGCAGAGGAAATGAATCCGTTGCACTGTTGGCTACTTTCCAATCACACTCTTGAAGTAAAATTTAGATTATATCAAAAGAATCGATGTGTGAGACTAAATGGGATGGGGAGCACGAACGAACTACAGAGTAGGGTCTTCCACTAATGAAATCCCACACTCCATAGCCATATACTACGCTATGTAGAGAACAGAAATATCGATATATTCATCATGAGAATGAAGATAAATTGAAATAGCTGCTCGTTAACTGAATTCTCTCATGGGATCGAAGCGTAAAACGGAGTGAGAAACAAAAAACATACCGATATTTTAACTGTTATTAGGTATTGCAGTTTGTCGATAAAATCGCTTCGATCCACAGATGCTGGGACTAAAATAACGATGCTCTCTATCTCTTGTGAGCCAAAATCACGCTTCTCAGGGTTAATCATTCGGGCTCCGAATTACCATCCTTCAGGACTCCGTACAAACGAACTCGTTCACTTTTTTGATGGTCACCATAAAAGCTAGCATGAAATTGTGATGATGCACATACTGACAGGTTGCGGGAGCATCCGAGAGAAATTTAGTACTGCTAACGCGATATGTTTCAACCCTTCTGCATGATGAGGCTCACGATGGCAGAAAGTATCAGAGTAGTGACAGAAAAATGCCACTGTTGTTACATTCCCGTCGCATATGGCTGGAAACAAAATAGGAAACTGCGATCAGGAATCAGGACCTGATAGAACAAAACTGCTAATAAACAAGTGAAACAAAATATTTGAGTTGTCCGACTCATCATGATCAGGACATAAGAAAAAATAAACACAAAAAAGTAAATAAAAAAAAAAAAAACAATTACAAATGTAAAATGTATGCGATCTATCAATTCATAGTGGGTTTGGAGATTGTTGATGCACACTGTTCCCTTAGTAGAGTGTGCCTGATTAGACGATGTTTTCTATTAGTCTCCCGCTTAGTGTACACGTTACGCTTCGCCAGGTTTACGACTTGAGTTTCGCAGTACCTATTTAAAAACATGTACTCCGAGCAGTGTACTTTCCAAGAAAGAACCCTCATATATATAAACTTAATAAGATTTGGTATTTGCCTTTAATAGTTCGAAAGACGAATCCACTGAGTGACAAATTTTGTACTAAATGAGCGGTATTTTCTGCCCATGTTTCATTATGAGGCTATGGTGGCATATTTATACAGAGTATTGATAGGAAATTTTCCCTTTGTCACATTCTATATGAAATTCTGTTTCTGAAATGAAGGTTTACAATTTTTATTACCGGAGAAGTGAAAAATTTATTACAAGGTGTGGGTGTGAACTCTGTACTGGGGTTGTCGTTGTGCCACCCTGTTAATGAGGTAATGTTAGAACTGTTGGGAACGATACTTCTTCAGCAATTAATATGCCCACATTTTTTTTAAATTACCACACGTATAGGCGAATGTATCCATGGATAGTCTGGATGAACAGACCTACATCTCAGATACTATTATATACAAATGTATTCAAGGTACCATGGTGTTGAAAAGGTACCTTCGCTAAACACAGCATCTATAATACACAACACCTGCAAACTGGAATGTACTTGTAAAATCTGGACCATCTTGATCACTTCGAACCCTTATAAACTATCAACCTATTGGTTTGTTGCATAAGCTCTATCCCGCTTAGTAAAGGAATTACATTGTATGTGTTGAAACATTAAAAAAAAAACGTGGAAGTATTGCTAGTTATACGAACAGCAGTAGCGAAGATATGGTGCATGACGATTGTGATGAAACTGTTCCAAATTCATATATCCTCGTGAGACAAGATGTGGTTCACAATCAATATTCTGTTCAACATAGTAGAATTTAATTTTCGCGCTCACTCTATCTAGGGCTGGCTATAATACACTACCAATTAAGAACAAAAAAACCCAAAAAAAACAAATGAAATGTAAGGTTTACAACTTTCAAAACCGGAGAAGTGAAAAATTAATTGACTGCTGTGTGGTTGTTAGAAACTATGTCCCAGTGTTGTCGTGGTGCCACCTGTGAAATTAGTGATAGTTGGGACTGTTAGAGCGTTATTTAGTATTAGGTTCCCAACATTTGTCAATATCCCCCATGTGGATCGGCGAATGTTTAACGGTCGTTGGATGAACCACGCTATATCTCAGACAATATTAAGTACCATTGTTTGGCAACGGTTACCATGATGCACCGGTACCTTCGCTGAACACAGCATATATAATAAACACATGCCAACTTTAATTCACATGTTACATGTGGACTATCTCGATCACATCAACTCATTATACTATCAAACGGTAGTAAGTGAATACGCCTGAACCAGCTGAGTACAAGTTATGGGTCACAATATCTAGGCTATACCACACCGAAATAATAATATAAAAAAAAACAAACGGAAACAACGAACAATGCTTTATGAATGATCCCGCCAGAAAAAAAAACAGAACGATTTACTAAATATACTTTATCGGACAAATTGTCTAAACTTTAGAGGTCACGCTCAGCCCATGTTTCATCATGCAATATACGATTGGAGAATCAATTCAAGGATTGACAGGAAAGTTTTCCGTTGCGTACATTCTAGCACATCTTTGAAATTGGAAAGAAAATTCTCGTTTTAATGAACAGACGACCATTTTTTTCTCTACTATCTGATCAGTGTTACCAAAACAATATTTCAAGCATCATTAATTTAATAGGGTAACAAAATAAAATGTGACTTTTTTTAATGTATTGGTGCAAAGCATGTCATCAAGTGGACATTAACCATCTAAACTGTATTACCAACCACCGTACAGCGGAATGATCAGTTCTGATATCAAAACCAAAAAAAGATCGACCTGACAACTCGTAGGATGTTTGTAAAAAATGTTTAATGAAATGCAAACTTTCCAACTTTCACCACCGGAGAAGCAAACAGGGTTTTTTTACAAGTGGGTGTAGAACTCTGTAGCGGTTGGTGTCGTGTTGCCCACTGTAATGATGGTAATAATAGAACTGTTGGAAACGCTCCATTCTTCAGCAATAAATATTCACACATTGGATTCAAAAATGCCCAACGTTATTAGGCGAATGTATCCTGATAGTCTGGATGAACAGAACCTACATCTCAGATAAATAAACAAATGTATTCAAGGTACCATGGTGAAAAGGTACGTTGCTAAACAAAGCAAGATATAATTACACACACATGCCCAACCGGGAATGTACTTGGTACATGTGGACCATCTGATACTTAAACCTTATAACTACACTATTGGTTGTGCAAAGCTCTAACCAGCTTAGTACAAGGAATGCAAACGTTATTAGCCAAAGGTATCATGATAGTTGGAGGAACAGACCTACATCTCGATAAATTATATAACAAAATGTATTCAAAGTACAATGGTGAAAAGGTTACCTTCGCTGAACACCGCATATATAATACACACACATGCCAAATGGAATTGTGAATGTAACATGGGGACCATCTTGATCACTTCAAACCCTTATAACTATCACATTGGTTTGTCGATAAAGCTCGAACCCGAGTCTGTACAAGGAATTACATGAATGTGTTGAACACATCAACGTGGAGCTATTCGGACTAGTTCTTACGAACAGTTAGCGAGATATTGTCGCATGGACGATTGGGAAACTGTTCCAAATCCATCATTATCTGAGCAAAGGTGGTGTTTCACAATCCAATTCATTCGTTCAACATAGTAGAATGAATTTCCCGTCACATATCTAGGATATACTACCAGCACTAAATTTAAAAACAAAAACCAACGAAAACAACAAAAACAACGAAACAGTCTTTTGAATAATAAGCAGAAGAAAAAACAAAAATAATTACCAGATATTATTTTTATCGGAGACATATTCTAGACTTGAGCGGTATGTTCAGCCAATATATCACCATGAGGCTTGAGATGGGCAGAATCATTCAGGGGAGTGCAGCCAAAGTTTTTCCTGCGACATTCTAGTACATCTTGAGAACGAAAAAAAATCTCCGTCTCAGTGATGATGAACAACACATTTTATTACCTGTTTAGCATATCTGATATAATGCCGTTTGAAATTTTTCAAAGCAGAGGAAGGAAATGATCCGTTTGCACGGTTGGCACTTTCAATCACACTACTTGAAAGTTGAAATTCATAATTAATATCAAAACTAATCGATTGTGAGACCTAAATGGGGGATGGGAGCACGAACGAACCTACAGAGTTAGGGTCTTCCATAATGTAAAATCCATCATAGCATTTAAATACTGCCCTATGTCAAAGAAAACAGAATATCGATATATCATATTGAGAATGGAAGATAAATGGAAAAGCTGCACGTGAAACTGTTCTCTCATGGGATTTGAAGCGGAAAAACGGAGGAAGAAACAAAAAAACATACCGCATATTTTAACTGTTATTAGGTCTTGCAGTGTTGTCGTAAATGTCGCTCTCGTCCACAGATGCGGGACTGAAATACCGATGCTCTCTATCTCTTGTGAGCCAAACATCACGTTTCTCCAGGTTAATCATTCGTGGCTCCGAATTTACATCATTCAGGATCTCGGACAACGACTCTCGTCACTTTTGATGGTTAACATTAAAAGTTGCATGAAATTGCTGATGCACATACTGACAGGGAGGGATCATCCGAGAGACAAGTTGTTAATGCCTAAGCGAATGTTCAACCCTTCTGATTGATGAGGCTCAACGAGCAAGGAATTATTCAGAGTAGTGACAGAAAATGTCCGGTTGTTACATTCCCGTCGAATATGTTGGAAACCAAAAATAGAGACTTCGATCAGAATACAGGACCTGATAGAACAAAAACTGGACTAATAACAAGTGAAACAAATATTGGTAGATTGTCCGACTCATCAGTTCATGATCAGTGACATAAGAAAAAAAAACACAAAAAAGTAAATGAAATATAAAAAAAAAAAAAAAAGTAATGTAGCGCTCATCAGTCATGTGGGTTGGAGTTTGTTGATGCACACTGTTCCATTTGTAGAGGTTGTGCCTGATTAGACGATGTTTTCTATTAGTCTCCCGCTTAGTGTACACGTTACGTTCGCCAAGGTTAAACTTTAACGACTTGAGGGTTCGCAGTACCCTATTTAAAACACATGTACTCGAGCAGTACTTTCCAAAGAACCCTATATATATAAAATTAATACGATTTGGTGATGCTAATAGTGTCGAAGCGATCATGAGTGACAATTGTGTACTAATTGAGCGGTATTTCTGCCCCAGTTCTTATGAGGCTATGGTGGCATATTATTCGATGATTGAGAGGGAATTTCCCTTGTACATCTATCATGAAATTCTGTGTCATGAAATGTAGGGTTTACAACTTTTACTACCGGAGAGAAGGAAAATTTTAGTACGATGTGTGTGTAGAACTCTGTCCCGGTGTTGTCGTTGGTGCTACCTGAAATTATGATAGTAGACTGTTGAGCGTTCTTTAGTACTTAGGATTCCCACATTTGTTCAATATGCCATGTGATTCAGGCGCGTATGTATAACGTAGTTTGGATGAACACAAGCTCTATCTCGACCAATATAAGTACAATTGTTTTAAGGTACAATGATGAATCGGTACCTAGCCTGACCACAGCATATATAATAAACACATGCCAACTAGAGTTCACACTCTGTTAATGGTGGACTATCTCGATTACTTAAACTCCATTAACTTCATCGTTAGTAAGGGAATACGCCTTAACCAGCGGATCTACAAGTTAGTGTCAAAAGTCTAGGCTATACTACACCGAAAATAAAATAAAATAAAAAAACAACGAAAAAGAAAACAACGAAAAAAACCAAAACCCAAGAAAAACAAAACAAGAAATTAAAAAAAACAAGAACGATTAACCTAAATATCTTTTATCGACAAAAATTTATAAAGTTAGGGGTCCGCTAAGCCCATGTTCATCATGAATCTCGAGGTAGAATCATCAAGGATTGACAGGAAACGTTTCCGGGCTACATCTAGCAAATCCTTGAAAATGAAAGTAAAAACTCGATCTCAAGTTCCAAGAACAACCACACGTTTATCAACCGTTTAGCTTATCTGAGAAGGCTGATCAGTTGTTTATCAAAACAAATTTTTAAGGATTCAGTAATGGGGGGTAACAAAATAAAAATGTGACTTTTTAATGATCGGTGCAAAGCATGTCATCACATGGACATTACCATTCTTAAAAGTATACCAACAATGTACAGCGGAATAGTCAGTTCTGATATCAAAACCAAAAATTGCTGACCGACAACCTCGTTAGGATGCTTGTAAATGTTTAATGAAATGCAAGTACAACTGTACAGGGGGGAAGCAAACAAGGTTTACAGTATGTGGTGGTAGAACTCTGTACCGGTGTTGTCGTTGTGCCACTGTAATGAGGTAATGGTTTATAGCACTGTGCGGAACGATCATTCTACAGCATAATATCACACATTTGTCAAAAATTGCCCCCGTTATTAGGCGAAGTATCAATTCATGTGGTTGGGAGTTTGTTTATGCACACTGTTCCATTAGTAGAGGTTGTGCCTGATTAGACGATGTTTTCTATTAGTCTCCGCGTAACGTAATCTACACGCTACGCTTTCGCCAGGTTTAACGACTTTTTGAGGTTGGTCATCACACTATTAAAACCATGTACCGAGCAGTTACTTCAACGAACCCCCATATAGAAAATAATAAGATTTGGTGATGCTTTAATAGTGTCGAAGACGAATCCAGAGTGACACTTGTATCTACTTGAGCCGTTTCTGCCCATGTTTTCATTATGAGGCGATGGTGGCATATTTATTCTGAGATGATAGGACATTTCCCTTTGTTTACACTATCATGAAATTCTGTTCAGGAAATGTAAGGTTACAACTTTATTACAGGAGAAGTGAAAAATTATTCCCGACAGGTGGTGGATAGGAAATCGTCCCGGTGTGTCGTTGTGTACTGAAATTAGTGGATAGTAGATGTTGAGTGTTCTAGTACTTGAGGCTTCCCACATTGTTCATATGCCCAGGGATCAGGCGAATGTATATTAACGGTAGTTTGGATGAACAAAGTATAGCTCAGACAGATTAAGTACAAAATTGTTTTCAACGGGGTACCATGATGCATCGGTACCTTCGCGAACACAAGCATATATAATAAACACATGCCAACTGGAAATTCACTGTTACATGTGGACTATGCGAAATCAACTCCA
Organism: Sclerodactyla briareus; assembly: GCA_026419785.1. Lineage (NCBI taxonomy): Eukaryota > Metazoa > Echinodermata > Holothuroidea > Dendrochirotida > Sclerodactylidae > Sclerodactyla > Sclerodactyla briareus. Next base: position 8,185 of record JAODTK010000956.1, read on the forward strand.
TATAACTATCATCGTTAGTAAGTGAATAAAGCCTTCTAATCCAGCTGATGGACAAGTTATGTGTCACATATCTAGGCTATATACACGAAACATAATACTAAAATAAAAATAACGAAAACAACGGAAACCAAGAACACACGGCTTTCTGATATCGCATAAAAAAAACAAGACGATTTACTAATATTCCTTATCGGGACAAAATTGTCTAAACTTTAGAGGTCACGCTCAGCAGTTTCATCATGAATTACGATTGTAGAATCATTCAAGAGATTGACAGGAAGTTTCCCGTTGCTACATTCTAGCACAGCCTTAATGAAAGTAAAATCTCCGATCTCAAGTTTTAAGAAACAACACATGTTTATCTACCTGTAGCATGTCTGAGGAAGGCTCGATCGTTGTTACAAAACAATATTTCAAGTCATTCAGAAATGGGGTAACAAACTAACAAATGTGATTTTAAAGTATCTGTGCAAAGCATGGTCATCACGGAACATTAACAATCTTCAAAACAGTATTACCAACCCCACTGTACGGGAAATAATCAGTTCTGATATCAAACCAAAAAGAGCTCGACCTGACAAACTCCGTAGGATGCTTTGTAAATGTTCAGAAATACAAAGTTTACACTTTCAACACGAGAAGCAAAACAATGGTACCAAGTGTGGTGGTAGAAAATATGTACCTGTGTTGTCGGTGTACCACTGTAATGAGGGAAGGTAGAATGGGGAACGACATTCTTCAGCAATAAATATTCCCACATTTGTTAAAAATGCCCCACGTTAAGGCGAACGAATGTACCAGATAGTCCTGGAGAACAGACCAAAATCTCGATAATTTATATACAAAGGGATTCAAGGGTATAATGGTGAAAGGTTTACCGTCGATAAACACAGCATATATAATAACACACTGCCAACTGGAATTGTAGTTGTAACATGTGGACCATCTTGACACTTCAAACCATTATAACTATCACTATTGGTGTTGCATAAGCTTGAACGAGCTTATTAAAGGAATTCCATATATCTTGTTGAAGCTTAAAACGTGGAGCTAGTCGACAGTTCACAATCAGTAGCGAGATTAGTGGTCATGGACGATGTGAAAACGTTCCAAATTCAATCTATTCTTGTGAGACAAAGATGGTTGGTTCAAATCAAATTCTGTTCAACATAGGATAATTTAATTTTCCCGATCACTATATTAGCATGACTCACCACGAATATAAAAAACAAAAAAAATAACGAAAATAACAAAAAAAAAACACAACACAGGCTTTCTGAAGTGTACTACGCAAAAAACAAGAATAATACCAATTTTATTTTTATAGGATGACATTTTCTAGACTGGAGGTATGTTCAGCCAATCTACCTCACCATGAGGCTAAACTAAGATGCAGAATCATTCAGGGGAGTTGACAGCAAATTTTCCCGTGCGGACAAATTCTAGACATCTTTGAGAACGAAAGAAAAATCTCCGATCTCAAGGGATAATGAACAACACAATGTTGATCTAACTGTTTAGCATATCTGGACATATGACATTGAAAGTTTGTAAGCAGAGGCAATGAATCGTGCACTGCTGACACTTTCCAATCCACTACTGAAGTAGTACAAATTTCATAAATTAATATCAACTAATCCGATTTGCGAGACTATTGGGGGTGGGGAGCCCGAACGCAACCTACAGAGTTGGATCTTTCACTAATGTAAATTAAATCCCACACTACATAATCAATATACATATGCTATGTCAAAGAGACAGATATATCGATATATTCATCATTGAGAGAGGAAAGATGAATTGAAATAGCTGCACATGAACTGAATTCCTCATGGGTCGAAGCGGAAAAAAACGAGTGAGAGAACGAATAACAGAAAAAAAAACATACCGCATATTTTAACTGTTATTAGGTCTGCAGTTTGGTGATAACGTCGCTTTCGTCCACAGATGCTGGGACTAAAATTAACATTGCTCCCTATCTTAGTGACGCAAAATCACGCTTTTCCAGGTTAATCAATTCGTTGAAATAGTATATTGAATTTCTCCCGCTCACAATTTCTAGGCTATACTCACATGAAAAAACCCCAATAAAACAACGGAAACCAACGACACCAGGCTTTCTGAAATTCGGCAGAAAAAAAAACAAGAACATTTACTAAATATTATTCTATCGGACAAACATTTCTAAACTTTAGGTCACGCTCAGACCCATGTGTCATCATGAATCTACGATTGCAGAATCATTCAAGGGATTGACAAGAAAGTTTTCCGTATTGCTAAATCCTAGCACATCTTTGAAAATGAAAAGCAAAAGATTGATTGATCTACGACTCATCATCCATATAGTGACATGAAAAAAGAATAAGTGAATAACTCGCTTTTGGAGGATATGGGGAATACATAGGCCTATACACCATAGGTGCTTTCACAATACATATGCCACGGAACTGACCTGATCTTGGACACACAAAACGACCCGACTTGCCCATACATAACACGAGTGAGAGCGCACACGACATTTCGTCCTAGTTGAACTTAACACGTTTTTATGTTCCCAAGTTTTTATAAATGTGACCTCTGCTGACCACAGGATGAGCTTTGGACCTAAAGTCGATAACAGTTTAGGGTTAGAACTTATCATAGAGGGACAGACTTCCTTTTACGAAATTGCTGGATTAATCACGTCGTCGTATTGCAAGCTGAAAATTGCTGGTTTTGTCTCTCCAGATCCACATCGGATGACCCTGCCGGCTGGATCCCGCATTACTAGCGATTGAGAACAAAAAACGTATGCGCTCTATCATTTTTGTGGTTTGGAGTTTTATTGATGCACCACTGTTCCATTAGAGAGGTTGACGCTTGATTAGACGATGCTTTCTTCACAAGCAGATGAACCCGCCGGCCTGGAAACGCCGCATGTACTAGCGATTTGCGAACAAACAACGTATGGGCGCTATCAATTATGTGGGTTTGAGTTTGTGATGCACACTGTTCCATTAGTAGAGGTTGTGTTTGATTAGACGATGCGTTCTATTAGTCTCTGCGATGATCTACACGTCACGCTTTCGCCAGGTTAAACGACTTGAGGTTTCGACTACCATTTGAGAAACAGTAATCCGAGCCAGCTTACTTTTCAGAGAAACCCCATATAATATTTTAAATAAGATGTGGTGTGTTTAATAGTGTCGAGACGGAATGCACTGAGTGACAAATTTGTATTACCTGAGCGGTATTTTCAGCCATTTCCATTATGAGGCTATAGTGGCATATTTATTCATAGTATTGATAGGAAATTTTCCTTGGTACATTCCCTCTCTCTCATGAAATTCCTGTTTCATGACATGTTAGGTTTTACAAACTTTGAATACCAAGTAATTTAAAATGTATTACCGACGTGTTGTAGCACTCTGTCCCGGTGTGTCGTTGTGCTAACTTGAAATTAGTTGATTAAACTGTTAAATCGATATTTTAGTACTTTAGCTTCCCCCATTGTTTCATAGGCCCCAAGTGATCAGGCGAATGTATTAATTAAGCTGGATGAACAAAGCTATATCCAGATACTATTAGTACGAATGTTTTCAAGGTACCATAATAAATCGGTACCCGTCCCCGTCCCTGAACACAGCATATTTATGACACATTCCAACGGTGGTTTTCCACCTTTACATGTGGACTATCTCGATCACATTAACTCCATATAACTATCATCGTTAGTAACTAAATACGCATTAAGCAGCTGATGTGACAATTAATTACATTATTTGTGAATGAACAATCAACTTGCAGTCAATTAGACTAGTTCTGGGACACAGTAGTGGACTTTTTTTGCAAAAAATCTTTTTTGAAACTGTTTTTCAAAATTCTTCTAATTTCTCGTGAAACAAAGATGGTACCTTCACAATCAGATCATTCTGCTTACATAGTATAATTGGAATTTCCCGCTCACACTATCTAGGCTATCCCACACTTGAAAAAACCCAACCTATAAACGAACGAAACCAAACGACAAACACAGGCTTTCTGAATATTCCCAGAAAACACAAGAACGATTCCTAAATATTACTTCTCTCGACACCTTCTGTAAACTTTAGGGGTCACGCTCAGCCCATGTGTCATCATGACTCTACGATTGCAAATCATTCAAGGGACTGCAGGGAAGTCTTTTCCGGTGCTCTACACCTCC
>JAODTK010000957.1:0-12791 GCA_026419785.1 Sclerodactyla briareus
AACCATTGTAGTGCTTGAAATCACTGTATGACCTATATGCATGTGACACACAAAATTGATTAATACGGAACTTGTGGAGACAGATGAGGATGTAGAACGGTGGTCTCAGGAAGAAGACAGGGAATGATAGGTTATACTGTGCCTGGTACACTGATTTTTATTCACTCCAAGCATTTTTGGTTTTCAGAAACTAAATCTATAGCAGAAATGGCCACAGGTTGTATTTGAACAAAACCAAAATCTCAAGCATTGACAGGGAATTCATTAACGAGCATTGCTCCTTTTCAGAAAGAAAGATGGAGAAAAAAGCTTTAGAGAAGATTGCTGAGATGAACAGCCTTGCGGACGTGCACTATCGTAAATCATTGATGGGAACTTTGGATGGAGCCTTGGAGGAAGTGATCGTGTACGCACACAGGAAACTGGCGCTGGCTGGTAGATCCCATAGTAACGTAAAACAGAGACATGTCTGGGACAGTGGCCACCAACTCAATAAGGACATGCTGAGGAGGAAGCATGATAAGGCTGATGAGTTGTACAGGGTTATACTACTGAGAGGAGCTCTCAATTCATGGAAGAGGGTGAGAACAGGGTTCATTGTGTCCTGTTTTCTTGGAAGTGGTGTCCCAAGGAATCCTATACAGTTATGTCTGGCGTGCATATTTGTGTGTGTGTGGGTGGTGATATTGGAATGCCTATGGTAATGACCAATTCCGAGATGCCTGCTCCGGTGAAGTTGAAACTTTATGGGGACATGAACAATATTACCCTATAGGAGTGGGGGTCAATTTTTTTGGGAAAAGTGCGAAAATTTGCCACTTTGGCAATTCTACACCGTACCTTGGGAATGCCCTTAATTCTTCTGATGGATGAAGGTCATACTTGGTAGGTGGATTCCCATACTGGTCCAATTCACCTCAACTCAGGTTATCCGAGGTTAACAAACTTCAAGGAATGGTCATGAAAGAGCAGTCAAGGAAGCATGCAGGCCTTCTGGCTTTCGGGTTTAAATTGGTATGGTAAGTGTACATTTGGGAGATAGTGGGAACTTCTGCTATTTGAGTACTCTTCACTTGTAATGAGGCAAATTCCAACATGCTGACTTACTCCAAGTTACGAATTTGGGGGCGTGAGTAAAATGAGTCCATGAACTCTATTCGTGTTGTATTGGAAGGGTCAGTGGAGGACAAAAAGTTAAAAAACTTGCTAGTTTGGCTTATACCTCACCTTAGTTGTGTATTTAGGGGGTGATTTGAGGGGAAGTGGTTTCAGCTTGCATGATAACATGCCTGGTATATTGATGTTATTGATCCCATTTTGAGCAGAGTCCTATTGTTAGGAAAAGTTGAAAAACCAGTCCAGACTGGTATGTCCAAGGAATCACTGAGACTTTGGGCTTCTGTTCAAGCTAATACGAGGATCTTTTGTCACCAACCGGAAGCTAGAACAGATCAATAGGAACTGGAGTAAAGTTATATAGTGTTTTCAAGATAGTACAGGTACCTCTAGTCATTTTGGTTGGTGTACCACCTTCACTTGATAATATCGAGTCAGTTCACATGCTTCTAATACATTTTTTCCCATGCAGGGTTCCTTAGTTTTTAAATCCTATCAAGCCCTTGCCTTTTTAGTAGAGGACAACTGCCAGAAAGCAGAATTATTTTGGTTTAGTTTGTTGAGCAGTGATCCGGAGTCTGTAGATAATGTAGAGAGGCTTGGGTAATATCGGTGCAAGTGATCACGACATTTTAGCTTTCAATGTGTCTGTTCTGTCAATATCCCACAGAGTGTAGCGCATGTTCCGTGTTCGCGAGGCCGATGTGGATGGCATTTCCAGGTTTTTAGACCAAAGTAGATTGGCATAAATGTTAGAAAGTACGAATGCTGTTGACTCTTGGAATGGTTTCATTGAAAAGGTTAACGGGTTATGAAAGTTTACGTCCTTGGAGGAAAGTCGCAGTAGAACAAGAGGCCTTCTGGGATGAAACGCGGAAGTTTGTCTGGCCATCAACGTAAGCGACATTTATCGCGACTTTATCGTTCTTCTGGGTCAGTGTCTGATCGAGAGCATTTCAACGTTCAGCAACAGCTTGGCCAGCATTTATTTTCTGGCGCCAAACTTGATTTCGAGAGGCAGATTGCATCTAATACCAAGGAGAATCCTCGTGCATTTTCTCTTCTGATGAGGGGGAAGCAGAAAGGCAAGGACAGCATGGTCCTTTGATAGATTCCAACTCGGGTAGTACAAGCAGCGATACCAGGAGATGGCTAAGTTTTTAATTATTACTTCTCGTCTGTTTTTACTCATGAGAACTTGGATAAATTTGATGACCTAGTTTTCGGGGTGGTTTCTCCGCAGTGTAGTATTGGGTAATATGTGTTCGTTCTGGTTTAGTAAAGGAGAAACTGCCGAACTGCAAAAGTGATAAAGCTTCCTGGGTCCATGCGGAGTTGTACCCTTTCGTACTAAATCCTTTGCGACGATGGTTGTCCATTCCACTAGCTATATTGCCAATATAAGACTCTACAAGAATGGTATTGTTCCGGATGATTGGAGGAGACAATGTTTCTCCTATTTTCAAGAAAGCGTAGCGGTCTGTCTTGTATTACAGGCCATCATCTTGACTAGTGTTGTCTGCAAGGTGGTAATCGAATCAATCATTCGGGATCATTTAATGAGCATAGTCTGATTAGAGATTCGCAGCATGGGTGGGGTTAGGAAGAAGAATCGTTCCGTGTTTGACTAAATCTTTGGAATTTATGAGAAGATTGTTACATGTTCTGTTGACAACGGCAATGCTGGTGAGATAATTTTCCTGGACTTCTAGAAAGCTTGACAAGGTACCTCATGAGCATCTCTTGATCAAGTTGGAGAGCTTGGTATTGAGGGGAATGTCCAAGGGATCGTGTGAGTGGTTCATAATAGGGACAACGAGTTGTCATTAATGGGCGGTCGTCTTCTTGGCAAAAGGTCCTAGTAGTGGTGTTTCCCAGGGATCGGTTTTGGGGGCTGCTCCGTTTGGCGTATATTGACGATCTTGAGGTTCTGTTGATTAAGGGTTAAGAAGTCGCAGACGATACTAAGTTGTAGCGGGAGGTCGCCGTTCGGAATGATGATGCTGCTATTGTTCAAAGGGATCTGATTATAATTTCCAAATGGTCTTCCGACTGCAGAGTTTCAATGTCGACAAGTGCCCAAAGTTCGATGTTGGGTTTTACAATCGCAACGCTTCCTTTAAAGTTGAATGGCCGAAAGATTAGGAGGTGATTTCAGAAGAAAAAGACCTTGGGGTTTGTTTTGATTCTTCTTTGAAACCTTCCAAGCAGTGTGGCCGAAGCTGCTAGAAGAAGGTAATTGGATTCTTGGCTTGATTAGCGTCACTTCAGTTTACCGGGATAAGATTTTGTTGTCAGGCTTTTTAAGCAACTGGGAGACCGCCCACCTAGAGTATTCTGTACAAGTGTGGAATCCCAACTTTGCAAAAGACAAGCATGTAATTGAAAACGTTCAGCGTTAGTAGGGCAACTAGAATGAGTCACGTCTGAAAAATTATCTTACAAGGAAAGATCAGGGGTCTTCTCGGCTCCTAACTACCATGGCGCTGGGCGAATTCGAGGTCGTATGATTCAGGTTTCAAAATTGTCCATGGACTCGTTGGCCTGTCTTTCACTAAGTCTTGAATTTTCCAATGTTACTGCAAATAGAATCCACTGTCTCAAGCTTCGTGGCAGCGTGCAGAATTGACATCGTAAATTTTCTTCTAGCAGAGAGTGATCAATGAGTGGATTGTCTTCCTGAAAATGTTGTTTGCTCTAAGATTGTGGACAAATGCGCGTTCAAGAACAGTCTGATTTATTTTCAGGAATCAAAGGGCGTATTATTAGTGCGAGTTTTGAGTTCATTGTTCGTTCCTGGGTGTGTTGTGGTTGGGGTTTTTATGAGGATTGTCCTTCCTGACCCTCTATCACTAAACTAAACTAAACGAAATGCTACAAACTCCACTACATAAATTGGTGATCCTATTAAATCCCATCATCTGTGTTCTCTCTCTCTTTATATATCGGACAACTACCTCTCTACAGTTACCAGGGGCTAGGAGGCACTATGCCCTACATACCAAGACTAGGCTGTTCAGGGCATGGCAGAACTTTCACACCAAGAAAGTTAGCAGCTTGGAGACATTAGGAACTGGCCACAGTCACAGCAGGAAGTATGTAAAAAAGCAAGTTAGCTCTGACCAGTTAGGCCCATGAGGGGCTAGCTATATATCATAGGAGTGCTTGTGAGAGGGAAAGGCAGAATGTGGCAATAATATAATATTGAATGTAATTTGCTTTTTTGCATCCTCCGAACATGAAACATTGTTGATGCTATACCAATATGTAGTAAAATGGTATCATACATGGAACTGAGACATATATGTGATGTGCAAACATATACTATATTGGAGATTGCAGGGGCACCCCAACATCCCATAGTGTTGGGAGGTGGTGGAACACTGCTCCTAAATGCAGTTGAGGAGGTCAGGGAGTCTTCGCTCTGTCAGGCAAAGCAAAGCCCTCGGAAAAAATAAGGCTTCGGTCTGATTGCTCTAAACAAGCTTTGGAGTCAGTAGGGTAAACAAACAGTGCCTGTAGATTAGCTTGGGCTAGACTTGCTTGTTACAAACTCCATGTCAGACACCTGCAGGGCTTGAAACAATGGGTGCAATATCATGGGGAATAAGAAATATGTCATAGGTACAATATACCTCATTGAAATGAGATGTTCATATGTGGAGTACTGGTCTCCAATGTTTGGTCATTATGGTAGAGGAAATAGGTAAGCCCTGTTGTGAATAACTCATTGATGTAAGCAGATGAACAACACACAGCCAATTATGTTTTGTATACTTGTTTCATTGTGTTTAATTTACTCAACATTCCGCAGGAGTTTGTGTCTTCCTCTCACCGCCAAAGTGAACAATCCTCTCTAATAGTTAATTATTATTAAAAGTGAAATGAATGTGTGAATTCTAATGGAAAACGAGATTTTTTGCCAGGGTGTTTGACATAATCTTACTCTGTATGGTCGCTCATATGAATTTGGGGTTTGAACATTCAGTTGTTATACAGTAATTATAAGAGCCTTCCAATCGTACTCTCCCACAATACTGTTGAAGGGCCTTGCTTTTCATGAGTGCGCAGATTTCAGACTGAGCGATTGCCATACGAAATTCATACTGGCGGCACAGTGGCAGCATATAGTACTAGCTATAGTGTGTGTGTAAACAGCTGGAGATTGTCATTATTATTATTGTGGTTGGCAAGTTCAGGTGTCAATAAAATACTCAAGATGTAATAAGAGAGCTATATAAATAAAATACCCAGGGGGCCTGTAGCTTATTTTCTCCACCCCTCAACGTTTGAAAATCCAATAAAATCATCCAGTTTTAGCCAGTTCTGAATGAAGGCTTGCAATTTGTTTTTAGGTGAGAAGTTGCGAGAAAAGGTTTCCAAAATATTTTGCATGTTGTAAATGCTTGTATATCGTGTTAGTTGTTACAATACACACTATGAACAATAAGTGTGGTATACTGACCATGTTCCGAGAAAGAAGACATTATTCATCAACAAACATTACAACCGTCATTGGTTCCTGAACAAAAGTGATTGTGTCTTATCCACCATAAATTATCATCATATCAGCCATTGATAAACTATTTGGACTGCCATCAGGACTAGACAAATGCTAGAATTATCACTATGCAATAGGGCCTCATTAATTATCAGTTTTCTACTCTTTTCAGGAGGATAATTCGAAGACGGTCTTCATGGCTTGGAGGCAGTATCCAAAGATGTTAAGCAAGCGAAGGGAGAGAAGAGGAGAGAGGAGATGAGGAAGAAGGTATCATCCTGCTGCCAGACTTGGTTTATGACGAAGCCCTCAGCTGGTTTGCCTAGTGGCCTGCTGTCAGTTGTAGTGTAGTAGGTAGTAATATCAGAGGTGGAGCATCTTAGTAGGTAGATTGGTTTAAGTTCATATTCCTATAACGTCTGGGTTCCAGTTCATGCTAAAAGAATAAACAACAAGCGCGTTCACGGTTTTAAGTGCGCATGCAAATCAATAAAAGCTTGGGGGTGTAGAAGAGATTCACCCATAGCTCTATCCTTAGGGCTCATGTTAAACCTTCACCACTCTTCGAGAACGCATCCAATTCATCCCCTCTTCGACAGGGGATCATCGTGTGATGGAGTAGGGGGAAATGCGTTGAGTTTGTGCTGGTGGATGTGTTTTTGTTTTTTTTTAGTTTGCCGCCAGGGGAGATCAAAAGATTTATTTGAACACTGTTCTCGGAACACAGCAATGTACCCTCAGACCTTAACACAATAACATTATGATCTCATAACATGGAGAAAGCTTATTACTTGGATGCGTATTTACTTGTATGCTTCTGACATTGGCAGGCATTTCCCCCCCTCCTTATTTTGCCCACGTAATGGAGCGAGTCCTTATTCTAGTGAAGGTTCAAGGTGACTGTGTACGAATACTTCGTCTGCACCACCTTGGCCACGGTGTTCCATGATCCATCATCTGACTGGGATGTGCTCTCTCAAAAATGTGCTAAGCCTTCCATATAATTAAGGTAAATCTCATCTCGTCCGATTTTATACAAAAAAAATGACCGATTAACAGAAACGAAATTGTTCATTGTGTTATTGAGAATGATTGTGTTGTCAGTACGAGAGCAAACATCGAGTGTCCAATTCTATTGTACGTGTTTCCTGTCATGCCTAAATCTAGTGGAGGCCTGGATGCTCAGTTTTTGGTTGAGACCAAGAATAGCATGACTTTAGGACTATCTCAGCTTGAAGATAGTGAGGGTAAGTTGCTTGATTTGGGGACTTCAAGCTGTGCTGCAGTCAACGTGCCCACCCTTGCTGGGAGCACTCTGGATGGGGAGCACGTTAATTGGGGTATTTGAAGCAGTTTGCAGATGTTTGTTAGATGTTTTATTCCTATAATCTTCTTGACACTAGCTGCACACTTACGCCTTTAATAAACCATACATTCTTTAATTGCCTGGCCAAAACGCTGATCCATTTAATAAACTGTAGCATCATAAGCTGGGGTTGAAAACAAAAAAATAGAATATGATCCCTATTATAACTCCCTGGGCCCCTAATAGGCCTCCTCATGTCTAGTATAGTAGCCTCCCTGAGAGGAATTTGTCGAAACTTGGGAAAGGATTAAAAGGTGTGTCATGTTGTATTGTCAATTTCAATGCCGAAAATGAGATATATAGGATATAATTGTGGTGTACATCGTCTGAGGAAAAATTAAATCCAGGACAAGAAGACATGTGTTCAAAATTATGGTTTCTGTTTTTCCATTTGTTGAGCTTGCTGAAAATAATTAGATTAAGATGTGACTAACCATACAGGTTAGGTAGTTGCGTGATGTTTGTGTGTTCAAAACGAGGTACAACGCCTGTCTATCAGAATCGTGTCAAGTATACAGAAGATATTCCATAATTCGTTTCATTTTGGCCGATACGACTGCATGTAACGTTTCCATTGTGTGCGTGGATATGGTATTGTTGACTATTGGTCCACGATGAGAGATTGTGATACTTGTGGAAGAGAGCAACAACTGGATCTTTCCTTACACGGGATACAGAAAAGAGTGCCCTCCATTCAACAAGAACAGGGCATTTGATTACCTGATGATATGTGGGACCAATTATCAATGAACTTATCTGTTCACTCCAGTAGAGGTTGAAAGTCTTAGAAATAATATATCAAAATAATATGAAGCAATTGCGATGAGAAAAATTGCTGCATGGTCTGAGAAAAGGAATACAGGGAAATACTCTTGGACACTCAATTTGTGAATGTGACGCATGTTTCATGTGTGTTAAGTCTTCCACTTGGAAGTTTCCATTCCAAAATTGAGTGAAAAAAAAATCTTGCCCTTTTGGACAGCACACAGTGAAAAGAAAGATAAATAAAATGGTGGGTGTGCTCACATGTTAAATATTCAAGGAATGCATACACTGAATACCGATGGAATCTCTAGTAATCAGGGCACAGTTCTGCATTGTCTATGGTGTGGGCCATGAATGAGTCCTACCAATGTCATTAAAAACCTTGGACCTGTATTACTACCGCTATGTTGACAGAGTTCTAGAAAATAGCCAACTATGTGCCATCCCACTTGACATTATTATGAGAAATGAATTAACGTATGGACTAACTGCTCAGGCGTCTCTACTTGACCTTTGTGTTACAGAGGATCAACGTTGTATTGCCTAAGGGGGTAGGGGGACTCCCACGGTCACCGACTAAGAGGGCCCCTGCTGATCAGCCTCGTCGAGGGAGGGAATAACAAGGGCCAGTGAGCATCTCACCTCGGGAGTGAACAAAGCAGATGCGAACAGTTCCCATGATAAAGGGGCAACAAGAATTTGACTGCAAGCTCTGACATAGCAAGAAACTTAATCTAATGTGACTATAAACTCAATTACATTCAGGTGTGGTGTAATATAGATTAGTAAATTTCATGGAAGAATGAGGGTGCTCTCATAATTAAATGATTTTTTTTTCTGAACAGAATGTGATAATTTCCAACATGCGTGGTGGCCTCCATGCAGTCGCCAAGTTAGTGGGGCACAGAAAATAACATGAAAGACAATGCCATTTTGGGCCGGTGGTGTGGGTGATATATGTATACCTATTGTCGTAAAATGCTCAATGCATATACAAGCTGGAAAGTGCCAATAACTGCTAATAGAGTGAAAACCAATTCCATTTATTAAAGTAAGGTTCTCCTATATCTGGGAGAACCTTACTTTCACTATATATATGTGTGTATGTGGGTGGTGGCTGTGTTACAGTGTCTGGTCTTAAATTATGACATGAGTCAAGGAGTTACTAGCCCCCATTTTCTTTACTGGTCAGAATATTATTCAGCTTCACCTGGTTCTAGGTCTACACTACGGTAGGGATGTCTGTTCTGGCACACTTGAAGTGCGTTCGGATTCACAGTTTGCAAAAGGTTGTATCACATACAGATAAGCACTGACAACAAGGCCTCACACAGATAAGTGCTGACAAAGCAACAAGTTAATGAGGTTTAAGCGTTCGTTTTATGTTACTCGCTTTCATTTTAAACAGATATATGTAGAACAGGGGTATATGACGTCTCGAGAATGTCCATAATGCAAAATGACAGTGATCCTAGTCTGTGTGCCACTCGCCAGACTTTATTCGGGTTTTTTAGTAAGTTACTAGAAACTAGTTCGAAAGGAAACTGGGATGGGCAGGCGCCGCGTTCTAGAGTTCATTTGGCGGGGTCGGGTGGGGGGGGGGGGGGGGGGGGTAGGGTGGGTGGCGTGGGTGGGGGGGCGGGGTAAGCAGGAGTTTTTAGAGGATACTATCTAGCGTAGCACCACCATAGGGTGGCGCAGGTCGTCCCAAGCAATTTTGACATTGCAATATGATATTTGCTTACTAATCGACCGAATTCACATTTGTTTACGGAGCTGTTGGGCTCATATGAACTGTTAACCAATCAGTTCACCAGATTTGCAGCAGTTGCACTTGTCGTTCAGGCCATCGCAGGCGCGGCTCTAGACGGAGGTCACTTTAATAGATAGTTTCTAGGAAGAGTGCAATCATTATTGGGTGTTTAATTATCCAATATTTTCTTGGTCTGATGGTACTAGGGTGCAGTCATGGATCTGGCTTTTTCAATGTCCGCAGGATTGTTTTTCCCTTTCTCTCTCATATGTCCAATTTTCCTACCATAACGCCCATATATTTTGGATTTAGTTTTGAGCTGATCCAGATTCTGTAAGAATGTAGAGAGCTTGGGTAAGCTCGATGCAAGTGATCACGATATTTTAGAGCTTCAATGTGTCCTTGTCCGTCAATATCCCACAGAGTGTAGAGCTTGTTCCACCCTTGTTTTTTCGGCGAAAGGCCAATGGTCGATGGCCTGTCTAGGTTTTTTATGCTGAAATGATTGGCGGTTTAAAATGTTAGAAGTACGAATGCTGTCGACTCTTGGAATGGTTCATTGAAAAGATTAACGAGGTTATGAAAGTTTACTTCCTTGGAGGAAACGTCGAGTAAGAACAAGAGGCCTTCTTGGACTAGATAGGAAGTTTTCCTGGCCATCCACGGGTAGCGACACTTTTGGCGACTTTATCGTTCTTCTGGGGTCCGTGTCTGATCTAGAGCATTTCAAAGTTCGCAAAAGCTTTTCCAGCGTTTGTTTCTGGTGCTCAAACTTGATTTTTGAGAGGCAGATTGCCGCTAATAGCAAGGAGAATCCTCGTGCATTTTTTCTCTTATGTGAGGGGGAAGCCGAAAGTTAAGGACGCATTGGTCCTTTGATAGATTCCGACGCGGTAATACAATAGCGATAGCCAGGAGATGGCTACGGTTTCAATAATTATTTCTCGTCTGAAATTTTTTATTCATGAGAACTTGGATAAATTTGGTGACCTAGTTTTTTCGGGTTTCCCGCATAGTATTGGTAATAAGGTGTGCTCGCCTGGTTTAGTCAAGGAAAACTGCAGAAGCTCACTAGTGACAAGCTCCTGGTCCTGACGGAGTTTATCCTTCTTACTAAAATCCTTTGCCGCGAGTGTCTTTTCCATTGCTATTATTTTCATAGACTCTGCAAGTAAGGTATTGTTCCGGACATTGGATGAGAGCAATGGTTTCTCCTATTGTCAAGAAAGGTAAACGTTCTCTTCCTGTATTACAGGCCAGTCATCCTCTAGGTTGTCTAGCAGGTAATGGAATCATCAGTCGGGATCATATGGTTGATTATTTTTTCAATGGAGCCTAGTCTGATAGGGATTCTCAGCATGGGGTTAGGAAGAATCGGTCGTGTTTGATAATCCTTGGAATTTCTGGAAGATGTTACAGGGTTCTGTTTTGTTTGACAACGGCAATGCGGTTTATATAATTTTCCTGGACTTCCAGAAAGCTAGCTTTTGACAGGTTCCTCCATAGCGCGCTGCTCAAGTTGGAGAGCTGCTTGGCATGAGGGGATGTCCGCTTAAGTGGATTCAGTGAATGAGTGGCGTCATAAGAGGGAACCACGAGTAGTTGTCATTAAGGGCGGTCGTCTTCTAGTCAGCAGAAGGTCACTAGTGACGTTCCCCAGGGATCGGTTTTTGGTTCTCGGGCCGCTGTTGCTCTTTCTGGCGTATATTACGATCTTGAGGGTTATGTTCATTCCAGGGTAAGAAGTTCGCAGACTATACCAAGTTGTATCGGGAGTTGGTCGGTTGAATGATGAAGCTGATAATGTTCAAAGGGGACTGGATTTATACTTTCCAAATGGTCTTCCGACGGGGCAAATTGTTTTTTCAATGTCGCCACGTGCCAAAGTTCTGCATGTTGGTTGTCACAATCGCAACGATTCCTTCAAGTTAAAATAAATGGCCAAAATATTCAGGAGGTTGATTTCAGAAAAGATTTGGGGTTTGTTTGATTCTTCTTTGAAACCTTCTAAGCATGTTGTCGTCGAAGGACTGCTTAGAATAGGCTAATTGGAATATTGGTTGATTAGACGTCACTCAGTTTCCTTGATAATGATATGTGTCAGGCTTTAGCAAATGTGAGACAGCCACGCGGAATATTATGTACAAGTGTGGCAATCCCTACTTTGCAAAAGACAAGCGGTTTTGAAAACGCAGCGAGGGCAACTAGAATGATTGAATGTTGAAAAATTTATCCAACGAGGAAGATTAAGGGTCTCGGTCTAACTAAATGGAGATGAGGCGAATTCGGGGTGACTTGATCCAGGTTTTTCAAAAGGGGCAATGGATCGATGGCCTGTCTTTCGACTACTTCTTTTGAATTTTCCACTGTTAATGCAAATAGAGGCCACGTCTCAAGCCTTCGTGTCAAGCGGCAGATTGGACATCGTAAATATGGATTCTAGTAGAGAGTGATCAATGTGAGGAATTGTCTTCCTGAAAATGTTGTTCTCCTAAGAGTGTGAATCGGTCAGAAACGTCTGATTTAATCTTTCAGGAATCACGGGCGAATTATTTATGGGTGGGTTCATTTTTCTTTCCTGGAGCTGTGATGGCTCCGGGTCGTTATGAGGAGATTTTGTCCTCTGACCCTTATTCACTCTAAACTAACGAGAGCCATCCGTACCCACTCTCTGTATGTTGAACCATGTACAGTGTGATAAGGGTGGTGTGATTCGCAGACCTAAACGATGACAATATCCAACCAATTCTTTTTGGACCGTGGATTGACAACTATCAAATACAACTCGGACCAGATTCCTTGACAATACTTGGATCATGACCAATTTTAGTCCTGTTTTCTTATGTCCTTAGAACAAGGCGATCGCACCCAAGTGTCTCGCGTGGTTGTGCGACGATCCCAGGTTTTCTCGAGTGTTTTTCTATTAGTCACCATGCAAATACACATGTTACAAGGCATCCATGTGTCGCGTAACTTCTTTGTTCTTCTAAAGACTTAGGTGTTAGATTTAACAGAACAGCCTACTAATCAGTGACCAATTTCAAATTCGAAAGGACTGATTATTGACAAAGTCACTAAAGAAGTAAAAGTTTTGTGAAAGGTGACTAAAATTGCCTAAGTTATGCAATTTAAACACGTTGAATGACCTCCAGTGAAACCTGAATCCAGATAATTTTTTTGCGAATAAAGTTAAAGCAGGTTTCGTGAAATCCAAGCAACTCGAAGATTTTGCATGAATAGGTAGCTAGGTTCAATTGCCTCCATTGCCCCGAATCTTTGTTAACAAGGTT
>JAODTK010000958.1:0-11748 GCA_026419785.1 Sclerodactyla briareus
TATTCGGAGCTGGGGAAATTGTTGAAAATGAAACTTGATTCTCCCAAAACCAGCTAGTACATGACGGGTTTAGCGAGCTGGATATCACAACTTTTTCACAATTTCCCTATGTTTCCCCAAATCTGACCCCCGACCTTACACCAAAAGAACAATAATGAAAACTTCCTACCGAATTTCAAACTGATCGGTCCAGGCATTTTGAACTTATGTGTTAACAGATTTTTCAGACTATGACCTTTCTCGACCTCAGATGACCTTTGACCTGACCCCCAAAAATAGGGAGCATGTACTAATTATGGGGAACTTCCTAAAAACATATGAACTTGATCCATCAAAGTGGGGGAGAGATGATCGCGTAATGAGCTGAAAAATTGCCGCGAATCCCCGATTATCACATTTACACATTCCAATTTTTCCCAAATCTGACCCCCGATTTACACCAAAAAACAATTAGGTTTTCTTTACTTCCAGGTTGTCAGACTTTGACTCTCTTTGACTCGAATTACTTTAAATCATGGCCCCAAACAAATAGGGATTATTTACTCATTGTGGGGGATCCTCCCATGGAACCCGGATGACCTTTGAACCTGACCCCAAAAAACCAACAGGATCATCTTTCTATCTATGAGGGAACCCATATACCAAGTGGTGAACTTGATCTATCCAAGTGTGGGTCGAGTTAAAAAGGACAGGCAAGCACACACAAAAGCACACATACACACTGTCATGACTGCTGCATAGATTACTCTGGACTCCATCAAGGAATCGAAAACACTTCCACTGACCATGCGCACTTGAATTTGGCCTTCTTTGAGGTATACCGCATCACGAGCCGCACTAATGTGATTTTCATTCCGTTAGATGCGGACCGCGGGATTTTCAGAAGGTGTTAAACTGTATGATAAGGTGAAACACGGCGATCGCCTCCAGTGTATCGCCTGGTTGCGCGATTCAGTGTTTACTTCTATTTCAACATGCAAACAATTACAAGTTCCATGTGTCGCTTAAAAATGTCGGTTGTATTAGCATTAATAGAAAAGCCTACTAATCAGTGTCCAACTTCAAATTGAAAGGACTGATATTGACAATGTCTACTTGATGAGTAAAATTTTGTGGAAATGTGATTCAAAAATGCCAAATTATGTAAATTTAGGCAATTACCAAGTGTTTCACAGAATCAGGCAAAAACTTCAAAATTACGCATAACTCATGAAAATTAGACACGTTGACTGACCTCCTGTGACCCTGGATCCATGATAAAAAAATGGAATCAAGGTGTTTTGACCATACTCAACAGGTTTCATGAAAGTTCAAGCAACTTAAAGATTTCGCATAACTTATGCAAATTAGGGAAGTTGAATGACCTACCATTTGCACCCGGAAGCTTTGTTTAAAAAGTTTGAGGACTGAAGGTAGAACACATATCACCAAGTTTCGAATTTTGCAAAAATATGTAAATTAGACGACTTCTTAATTAACATATTTTAAGCTGTACATCTAATCAGTTAATCTGACCGTATATTCGCATCAATGTGCCCAAACTAAGTCACCATATCCCTACGATCTACGTGATCTGCTAACGAGCCTAAGCAATACATTAAATAAATGGGCAATTACTTAATTATGAGGGACTTTTGTGCATAAAATCTAATCAGATTCGTGTCACCCAACCCGGGATGCTACCCTGAAATGTTTGTCGCAATTGCACTTACGTTCGGAAAGTATTTCTGCTAACGAGGAAGTGTGACACATCACATACCACGCACACACACACACCCCAAACACACAACACACACGCACACGCACACACACACAAACCACACGCACACGGCCCACGATACGCACACGAACAACCACAACGCACAACCATGATCGCATAAATTTCTTTTGAATTCGCGAGGAATAAAAATGAAGCGATCAGGCAGCCACTATATAATAATTATTATTATTTTTATTTGATTATAGCGCCAAAATTCAAAGAACCCAACGTGGTGGCGCTAGTGCTAAAGTATGCGTGCAAATAAATATGTCTTAAGTTTGCTTTTAAAATGTTAACGTTGGCTGCCGACTTGAGTGGAGGGGAGCTTCGTTTCCACAAGGTCGGGCGGCACCGAAAATGACCGGGACCGAAAGATTTGAGATTCCACACTATATCATGTGATTCCTCCGTTTCGGTGGATGTTGGTGGGAATTTCTATCAAACGTCACCCCAAGGTTCTCGTTTAATATCAAGTCCTACCGAAATAATCCATTTTGCTACATAAGGGAGGAGGAAAGGAAAAAACCTCTCCTAGATTTCTCCTACTTATCTAGGTCTAATGCTGATTAAGTGCCTGTGGGATTATCCTTTCTATTATATACTAAATGACAAGCCTCTTTCTATAATTCTCACTATTTTTTCTTAATGCGGTACTGTCGGAAGGGATTACAGCGAAGGTTTGTAGAATATTAAATGAGAAACTTGTAGGTCTAAAACAGAACGTTAGGAGGCGTGTCATGTGGGTCAAAGTTGGGAGACAGGGATCAAGAAGGATTGGGAATGCTCTAGGAGGTGGGTTTGGGGGAAGGGATAGGGGGGGGGTGGTGGGGAGGTTGGGGAGGCCGAAGGAGTGCATGTGTATGACGGAAGAATAGCTAGCAGGAAAATCGGAACATATCATGTGACACACGACTAGGAAAAGTACCCAACAGAGGACGGCTAGTGGCGACGCCAGGATTTCCGTGGACAAAACCGTTTAGTGTTATAATTTTTTTTTCTGGGAGGCCTTTGTTGACGTTGGATAACCCTTCACCTGACCCTAACAAACAGAGATCATGTACTCGTTAGGGTAACCATATAGTCAGTCCATGGGTTTCATCCACCCAGGTGGGGTCGAGTTAGCGTGTTAAGCTAAATTTGGCAAATATATACAAAATTTTTCACAATTCACCTTTTTTTTTCGCAAAATGAACCATCGTCTACACCAGGAACAATAGGGTCCAAGTACTATATCATATGGAAGGTACACGCCAAACTCAACTATTTCTGATCAGGCGTCTGGACTTATCGTGTTAACAAGCTAATCCATACTTCCTTGAAACAAATACTAGGGATCATGTACTCCGAACGGGAAACCCACATAACAGTATGACCTTTCATCCTTCCGCTGGGATCCAGTTATCGTGTTAACAAGCTAGGTGTCACACACGTACAATTCATGACTGTATATGATTCCCCTACTGGTTAAGATAATAACGAAATGTATGTGCACACTTTCATTATTATTATCATCCTAATGGTCATCATCCCCGCTGACAGGAAGAACACATTTACATGTTCTTACAGACTTATCTGTAATTACACTTTTTGGGAATGGGAAATTAGCACCCCCTGATTTGTATATGGTTTCCGTTTATGTTTGACGTCTCTCGTAACGTGGTCTTTTGCAGAATCTCTTCAACCCTGCTGTATTTTATAAAGCCACTACCTGCAGCCTCGTGGGTGGGCATAAAACAGATAAATCACATCTGGTTTCCCAAAATGTTCTAGTGTGGACGGGGGATCCTAATTCCAATCCCTGCCATTTGCCTGACTCTGAGCCAGATTTCGCACCTGAATCTTTCCCCAATGGAGAATCCGCCAGGGCGATGACCTCCCCACAGTCGGCTACTGGTAGCGGGTACTGCACGTTAAAGGTATGTGATGCCTCGGACATAGCGTTAACAGCTCCCAGCGGGAATGGCAGCTGGTCAATGTCCATGGGGAAAGGACAGGCTGTTTCACGGGAAGACTGCCAACGAGTTATGGATGTATGTACTCATCGGCAAATAATCAGTGCCAAGCTGTGAGGGATAAAAAGTTGGAATATTTTAAGGTGGCCACCGGTCAATCTAGTTAGGCTTCACAAGTGCACAATATGTGTTGTCATTTTGAGTAGGTTCAAGAGGCAGCTGTTAACAAATAGGAACCCGAAACGAGTGGAAAGGCTTCTAAAGGGAGACGGTAATTCACTACAGTGGCCAACGGTAGCCGCTGCCTTCCTACTCGGCATTCAACAGAAAAAAACTGTCAATGAGCAGTGGCTACTCTTATTCTCTGCTATCAATGTGGTGTAAAGGTATTTTTTCCCTATGTTTAAATGATAGCCACAGGTTTTTGAACATTAGCAACTATCAATGTCTGCATGATATGGAAAATGCAACAATTCATAGTTGATGCCAAGGCATGTAAGTAATCCGATTTTTTCGGTAGGGGTAGAAGCCGATTACCCGTTCGAACAAAAGATCACCAAATACACCAAACACTCATATGTGCGTACCATTGGTGAATAATCATACTGATCCACTTTCATGATCCCGTAGAAGAAGAAGCCGTTTGACCGTTAAAGCAAATTGCACGACATTGACCCCTTGGATTACCCTGATCTCACTTTTAGACCCCCATTACGTACCATTTGTCCACAATAATACTGACCAAACCGCCATAAAAAGCTCATCCATCTATCTGTAGGGTGAACCTGTTCAAACAGAATAACGAATTGACGCCATATCTGACCTTCGACCTCAAATTTTCCAGGACACCCAATACCTGATAATCGATTCATTTTGTGGAAGGAACCTCAGTTCAGAACTGCCATGACTCGAATTCTGACACCCCATAGGAGGCTACTTGTTCGCTGAGAAGGCCAGCGCACCGGAAGGCGAACACGGAACAAACTAGGTACTAATGGGTTCTGTTAGCTCAAACCACATGCAGTTATTTCATTGCCGATGGGATGGTCGATTCGTAACTAAGATTTACACTCAGATGTCACCGACCTCCAATTATTGACCACCTACCCACTCCGTACAACCCGTGCCATTCTCTGACAATCACCGCATGCCATGACCATCCAAGTATTCGGCATAGGCATTTGAAACCCCTAAATAACATTTGGGTGAGAACACCCCTCGATTACGCTGAACCCCCCAGACCCGTAGATGATTGCTGACCACAGACCCCAGAACAGCTATGCAGTGGCCCGTGCCCCTTCATCTCATAAGTTTGTTAACTTCATTTTTTTTTTTTTTATGATGCTCTCTAATTGGACCTTGTAACCTCTTTGATACTCTGTTGGAACCATTATCCATGATATCCTCACCGATAAATGATGTAACACAACAAAACTGTAGGAGGCGCATTGCATATTTTCGCTTTTTATGTCGAAATTCTTTTGCCCCATCCTTAAAAAAAAATGGGGCTTTTGACCAATCCACACTTATCACGAGTCCCTGATAACATCGACTGATTTGATGATTCCCACTAATCTGCACGATCAACATTGTGCTACTATTAATCCCGTATACCTCGTAGGTAACCCTAGTCTTTTATGAATATCGAGTATGATTTCTGTTCTTTCACACGATAATTCATTATGCCATTGTAGTGACCTTTGGAAATCCGAAACCTCACGTAGGTACTACTCGTTCATAATACATGCCGAAATGTGATGGTACTGACTTCAACATTATCCTAGAGCAGAAGCATTTCGTAGTCTTCCACATGGTAGCACATCATTACCCTTTGATAATTGTAGCTGTTTACCGGTGTCAGAATGAGTATGGTCTGTAAGCTCGACTGCATGGAGGTCTCGCATCGAAATTTATACATCGTCATAGCCACGGTGAAACTGAATACGAGAAATACAAACAATATACCGAAAATACTACTACTACTAACAACTACTGGGATTAGCCACTGACAAGGAATACAAAAGCACAGAAAAATTACCACAACTCCATGTCACCTGCAGTACCTCTATGCATTTCCGCCACTCATCACATTCAACAGACAAGGTCTGAAAAACAATAAACAGATAGACGAAGACAGGGTCTTGCGATGATATAACAGTAACGTCCTCACGTAGACCACGCTCTCGCACGGCATCGTTGCGGACTACATGAATGGAATGGTAACAATAACGTCATAATAATCTACTACTCCACTTACTGAAGAACAATGCGACATACCAGTCATCTAGGAATCCATCCAATGTGCCTCAGCCTGCGCAAGCTGTAAGTTCTACGCTACGCCAAAGAAATAACAACGTACCTCGATGGCGTCTTTAACACCCAAGTGATGGCATGACCCAGCTATATGCCATAGTCGTTGGACTGTTGTTGCAGTGTGATAGTCGGTTTTGCCTATCAGCGTAGCCCCTCGTATAAATAACGATATAAAGTTAAATACATCTCCGGGCCAAATATTTCATGAGGCGTAGTCTCCTCTCATACATCCAGTATAATAAAGTTAATTAGGGTTAGCACAAACTAACGTGATATTCTCATTCAAGCCAACGAAAGGAATAAGCGGCGGGTCAAAAAAGATACAGAACAATGGCAAGGTCTAGGGGTTAAAGGCCATTCATACCAGCGCGCATAACTAATCCCAAGGGCTCTGCATGTTCGATTTTTGTGATACACTGTTTGCAAAATATTTTCGACCTTAACTTCGAAAAGTCAAAGATGAACTATGAGCCAACAATGTTTGTCTAATAGATGTTCTCTGGTCCAATATCGCGAAGTCTTTTCGGCATCTTTCTAGTTTAGGCTACCTCAGAGCAATTCGCCTTCACCAAGGCAAAAACTGCACACTAAAGCTGTTCATGCTCCAATTGTGTACAAGAATTTCACGGCAATGTCGTAGCTCTAAACTACAATGAACATAGCGTCAGATGTATTACATGGAGGAGCATTGACGGCCACCTATTTTTCGCATTCCTGCATTGGTACAACGGGTTTACCCTTGGATGGCGTGTAGGGTACCCTAGGCAAACACCATGGGGTACCGGCGCGTCAGAATTATGGTAGAATAAGGAATGCATAATGTACGAACACTTTACATTGCTTGTTACTGAAATAAGAGGGCGTGGACCAATGTATACTCAATGCCAACCTCTGAATACCCAAACGACTCCAGCAACTTGAAATAGCAAGCCCTCAGGAGATTGGGACGGTGATTTTCCGAACCCCCCTAGCCCTTGACCACGAATAGGAATGACGTGTTCACAGACCATCTCATGACCCTACCGATTCAATCTTATTCTGAAGATCTGAACTAATGGATGGTAATCGATTCGAGATAGACTAAACGCCATACACTAAACATTTCGAACTTTGAAATCACTTCCCTCCCCCATACCATACAATCGCTCCTTCTCTCGGTAGAGTAATAGTTCGTTTCTCCCCGCTGCAACTTCCTACTTGCGAAGCATCAGGATTTACGACGCCTATCTCTCACTTTGCATCTGCACTGCCCCGATGTGACATCGGATGCCTCCCATTTCAGTACGAGTGCCATTGGATCTGGCAGCCGCCCAATTGAGCGCCTCTGCAAGCCTTCCCTTAAGGTTAGAGAAGTGGGCAACCTTCGAATGGCAACTCCATTTGGTGTTGGCCAGTAAGTGGTGGCGCTGCCGTAGGTGAGACAAAACGGTCAAAGTACCAGACCAAGCTAAAATCGACATTATTTTCTTCCTCAATCGTTACTGGGGTCTGCCATTATCCCTTATACCAATCAATTCATCAATTCAATTCAAACGAAAACGACCGCCACCCTGTCAATTTCGGAAATATCCACAAAAACCTGTTTGAGCCGTTGTTTTTGCGAACCATTACTAAGTGGACGCATATAGCGAGCTCGACTTCTCTCACCCACTAACAACAATCCATTTCAATTCATATACAGCAAGCATGAGCCGATCCTTTCAACAGTCTTACGCTGTGTCAATTGAGATTGAGTAAGGCTTAATACTAATCGGAACCTTACAGTTTTTACCGTGAACTGCAAAGACCTTGTGTTCATTCTTGTCATGTCTGCATCCACAACGCAGCGTTTATATTCAAATTAATGGTGTGGTAATCATCATGCCTCCTTTGGCTTTCGCATCACCCCACTCATGGTTCTGTCTCACAAGATTTTACTGTGAGAATCGTTCGAAAATTACTGCTCAATTGAAGTCTTTTCTTAGTCCCTCATTTTAATCTACCTAACATTGAATGAAATTCTGTATTGATAACTTTTTTCACCTCACCTCATTTAGAAAAATCATTCGCAGTTGTGAAATTTCGGAAAAATTGGATGACTTCAGAGAGTATTTTTGTCTGCCGAATCCCATTTTAAATATTTTAAGATTATTTTTTCAGTTTTTCCAGGAAGAGCTTTAAAAGGAAATTTTGTATGTGGTGATACACTCACTCTCATCACTTGTTTGTGGTGAAACTCACTGGTGTCGTGGGCAGAGAAACATCGAATAATAATACGTTTGAAGCATTTCCATACCCAGAATATTTACTCGAACACACACTCCAAAAAACCACACGAGACACGTCCTTAACGACGTTCACTTTTCCCTAGACCCCCCTGATATACTGTGTACGCCATCATGGGATACCCCAATGATACATTTCACCCACCACGATTGCCATATTACACTTTCTGATTACAGGACCCAGCACAGTAAGAAAAAAATTCCATATGTTTTTCAATGGACGATAATGTAAAATAGCATACTTAACTAATTAAACATCATATACCCAAAGTACCATACTTCTAGCTCCCTACGCAGGCTAAAGGCATTACTGATGTCGCATCGGTTTTCACAGGTTTATACAGGATTAGGCAGTCTCAGTTCGCGACGCTGTCCGAGCCGACTTGGGAGTTTGACCTTCAGAACACAAAAACTTACTGGGATGCTCAACTTAGTTGCGGAGTCCAGCCTCCTGTTTGCAGTGCCTACCCGTCCTGGCATACTAGCTTTTGATTTCAAGAATGGATCGCGAAACGTCGTTCTCTTACATTCTACTGACCGTCACCACCCTGTTTTGGAGTATAGTAGGTTGCCGTGTCTTGCTGAAGGCGAAGGGCGGAAGATGCATGATCGAGTAGTAATCATACCCATTATGAACTGGTCCTATGTCCGTGGGACTTGTACTCATATATATTGAATTCGCGTCCTTGCTGATGTTATTGCCAATTAATATTCACGAACTCGTCGCGGTCCGACGGGTTGCTCGGTGAAAAAAGTAATATAGCCCCTGTTACAAGCGAATAATTACATAACAAAACGTAATGAATCAATAACCGATACTGATATAATATTTACCGATAATGAATCAAAACTTTATAGATTAAACGTTGACCGTGTATTGAAGTAACTTTCTCTAACCGATAATATGAAGTACTTTTTAACCGACGATTAATCAATTATCTAAAACTAACCTAATGAATCTAATTTGACACCAATCCAGTGATGAATGAATAAGGTCCCTGTCTAACCCCTGCCCGCGCCCCTCCCCCTCCACCCGACCCCCTCCAAACTCGTCTAAAGAATAGTAACTACAAACGTCCATACTACTGTCAAAGAAGCCAGTCAATGAAAGACCTGTGATTTTGGTCAAAATCAGCTACATCTGACCTTTTTTGAGAGTAGAGGGGGATTCCTGACGAACCTGGCCCTACTTGGCAGTGTGACCAATTTTGAGTGCCAATGCCGCGTTACTGGTTAGTGTCTGGTTTATAATAAATATTCACTGTTGTGTTGTTGAAATCATTGCCACTTGTCGTAATCCCGCGTTTTCTTCTACGTGATATGCTTCCATAGTTGTACCCGCAAGTACGTGGAGGGGAGGAGATCAATTGAACGGTTCTCTGGTTTGAGTTTTGGCCCATTTTTTTTTTTCGTGCGCGGAGTGCGGTAGGGAATCTGCGACCCCCATCAAGGTCCTCTGTGTTTCCCGGGGAGAGTATACCAGAAGGTAACATTCGTCGAGAGAATTTTATACTTGCGTAGCAGATTTTCGTGGGGAAAAAACCCCGGGGAGGGGGGATGTATCGGTTTACTATCTGAGGGCGCGCAACTATGGGTTGCCGACGGAAGGACCATTCCGCCCTTGATGGTTGCATCTCGTATTGAATATTTTCATCTTTCGTAGAAAAAAGCTGTAATTGGATGGAAGGCCTGTCGGACTCAGGATAAATTTTCAAATGTTTTTATTTTCTCGTGCCTGATTTCTGATTTCGCTCTTCTTCCTGTTTACACCACTCAATACGAAGGCGCAGTCCCTAGAATAGTTTGCCACAGGTTGGTTTCGAGAGTCTGTTTCATCGTACATTTTGACCTGCTGTCCTCTCACCTACGGTTCCCTTGACTCTTACAACTTAGAGCCCATTTTTTGGTGATCGCAAGAATGTTCCACAAAATTCCCTTTTTGGCCTTTTAAAACCCTTTCTCGTGCATTTAAAGATGGGGATAAAAAGAGGTTGCCTCGGTCATTTCTATTGCGGGCCTAAGACATTGATAAAGGCATCGTAGAGTGAGATGCCTTCATCGATTCCTATCTTCGTTATGTCCAAAAATCTACGATTGACTCAGTCTTGGCGTGGTCGTCCTTTTCGATATGCATTGAACGACTGATCTAAGCATCCCTCGTGTATGTGGCCGCCTAAATGAAGAATTCGTTTGTCTTCAAATAGTCTCCTATAGTACGTCCTGCCTAATCACCACCACCAGTTGGCACTCAATCTGCTATTCCTCGCGTCCATTACTGACTTGAGTGTCCTCTCATCCAATATTAAGCATAACAAGCACAGATTCTCTTTGTGTAAGTATGTTTTTATTTTTCCCCCAAAATATCCGACAAACTACTTAGATAGAACAATCGGATATTGAACAATACACCTGTGTCAGATAATGAAAGTTAACAGAACACCAACCTTTGTGTAGTATAATGTGTCACTCAATTCAAATGATGTTTTAGCCCCGCCGTCCTCCCCTTCATCAACCTGAAATGACAAGTTGGGTAATACCATGGGCAAATTCTTCAACCGCCAACCCACTGAATGGTGGCAACTGGTAAACCATATTATCAGTTATAGTACGTAGAGGATTTTCATCATTTCACCTACTGTACTGCCAGGAAGAAGGGGTAACAGATTATCCGACAGCATCAAATGTGGCACCTGCCTGAAAACTGCTAAATTGGGACGTTTGTTTTTAAACAATTAGTATGGCACCCAGGGTACTCATTGGCCCAGGGGTAGAGAAGACTATTCTATTTTTGTTTTTAATTGCTAGCGAATATCGAATTCTATAAAACTAAGTGAGAAAATCTACGTTTGTCACTTAAGCTGGCATAAGGCTGACACATTTTGCAAACCGGCAAACAACAAGTTTTCATGAAACCGAGAGACCACACACCTAACAGAGGGTGGGCACCAGGATTTGCCTGAGTTGGGAGGGCGTGGGCAAGGTGCCTACACGCAGCCTCCTTTCCTTCATTTTCCCTCGCCAGATTTTTCATTTGAAGAAATTCCTTGAATATTTCACATGAAACATACCCGATATGATTTCCACAACATCAACAATGGATTGTCGGTGGTTGGGAGGGCGAATTGGTTTGTTTCGATGGAGGTCAATGTCGAACATGAAATTAATCCAGTTTTTCGAAGCGGTTTCCCCCTTCACAGAGTATATAACTAGAGATGATAGGAGTGTATTTCACGGCGACGTCAGTCATGCAATCTGACTTTGATACTTGTCCAGGTCGTCCCATGAAAATTGACCCCGCAGGTCCCGAGGCTAAAAGGTCAAAAGGCCGAATGAGGTAAAAGTGGCCACCAGACGTAATATGCACTGACGACCAAAATTCTCCATTACTCCACATCCTAAATATTGTTTCAGAGGCTAGCTGTTTCACCCTTTTACACAGAGAACATAACTAGAAACAGCG
>JAODTK010000959.1:0-12789 GCA_026419785.1 Sclerodactyla briareus
AATATGAGGTCATGTACTCACATGGGAACACACATACTAAGGATGAGCTTCATCTATCGGTGAGATGGAAGTTATCGTGTTACAAGCCAAAGTTGCCCAACATATTGACTTTCCAACAAATTTTCCATTTTGACCAAAATTGACCCCCGACCTGAACAAAACAATAGTTGCCGGTACGCCCCATAAGAAAGCTGTACAGCGAATTTCAACTTGATAGACCAACCATTCTGGATTAGGTGTTTACAGGGTGTTCAAACTTTGACCTCCTGTGACCTCAGATGACCTCTTACCTGACACCAAATGATAGGGGTCATGTTATTCATCATAGGGAACCCACATGCCCAAGTATGAGCTTCATCCATCCAGGTGGGGTCGGAGTTATCATGTTTATAACAAATTTTCAATTTTTTGACTAAAATTACACTCCTCGCTTTTAGGGGGCTTTTCAGAGTGAGAAAAGCAGGGTGGGCAACATAAATGTATCACTTGAGAAGCAGCCAAACAAGCACTGAATACTAGTCAGCTACAGTGCGACTCCTGGTAGGATTATTAGTCCCGATAACTTATTACTTTCAGCATTTCCATTTCTCACATGAGGAACTGGTCACTGTAGCCCTAGTGGAGATGAGACAGGATGAATCAGCAGGGGAAGAAGAATGGTGAGTTTTTCTGTCTTCAAGTAGCATTCAGCACCTGGCAGCAACTGAAGGAAAATGGACATCAACGTTTGTATGACGTCACGTGGACAATGAGATAAATGAAACAGGTAACTCTAAATGCACTCGTTGTGCAGTTCTGATCTTGACTAAGCATGAGCGACCTGAACAATTTCACAGCTCAGCAACGAGCATCGTATTTCCTAGCCACTGTCACTACCCTCCCCCCTCCTCATGTAACATCAGTCATTCACACAGCTCAGAAGAGATGCATTCAATAATTCAAGTAGTGACAGTACACTGGAGTTGTACGACCTGAAAAATTCTGCGTAATTTACAGTAATTTACGGTTGTGTGAAAAAGAAACAAGCCCACATCTATATATTACCATGGCAACAAAGATGCAGATTTTGCAGGGGAAGGGACGCATATTGACACGGACCAAAACGGCAGTTCCTATCGGGGTTGTAACCAACCCCCATCTCGCACAAAAAAACAAAACATTAGCATGGCAAAGACGCAGACACAGAGCAGTACTGAGAGTTGATCAAAATGGGTTAATACCGACCACGAGGGCAAAAGTGGCATTCAGCCTATGTACTTTATGACGCTGCACTGCCCTCTCTTGTCCCTCCCTCACAGCTAGCAGCGGGCTAAACAGTGGGGCATATTTCAAAGATCTGGCGGTTGGCTAGAGGAAGCAGTGTCCAGTTTTGCGACCTTCATAGTTTCTACCACATAAACAATTCCCACATAATTATGTGAATTTTACAATGACACTTAATACCTCAATCACATGGGAAAACGTGAGCACTGAAGGGAAGTGGGGGTGTGAGTGAGTAAGGGCACGGTTAGCTTCCTCTCCTCCTGTTCCCCACGCTCCCACTCTTTGGGTGTTCGTAGATTAAGGGATCTATGAAGGAGGGGACAACATCCTTGGACAGGCCAAGTACTGCAGTACTTGGACAGCTGTGTTGACCTGTGTTAACGTTTATAGAGCATGTTCTATAATGACCGACTGAGAGGTAGGCTGTGCGGTTCTTCTCCCTTTCAGGCATTAGCCTCCCTAACATATCTCCTGCAATTAGTACCCGGCTTGAGATGAGTCGTAGCTGACTGCAATCGTTAATTCGCACGTTGCTAGCTCGGGAAACTAGGCCTATGTTTATGAAAAGATCAAGTGGAAGTATTTTAAAACTGATGAAAGATATTCTAGTGAATTTATTCATTGTGAGTGATTCCTTCGTATTCTATTGTGAATAATGTAAAAAATATCTCTTATGTAATTCCCTATTATTGGTACATAAATATCTATCCTTCATGGTGGCATTATTGCAGTATTCTCCCACGATTGTTACAACGTGTATAAAACTCTATGACGAAAATATAAAAGATGAGAATTCTAAGTGTTTGCCTTCCTAATCGTTTCAACGTGCCCTGGCGGATGTGGCGGTATAATTGGACTAGGATCATAGCGGAGACCAAACAGACATCAGTAGATTGCTCGTGGTCAAGCCTATTGAGGAGGTAAAAACTCATCCAGCTACATGTTAGAGACAGAGACTCTTTATTCTTGACCCCACCAACGGTGACAATTGCAGACCAGTGAGACGCCTGATTTGGCAAACAGGGAAAGGGAAAGTGCTGTGAACAGATCAGCTGCGGAAGCTCATAGGTCCTCACACCAGGGCCCTAGCCTACCTGCTTTCCATTATCCAAAGGACCGGGCTGGTGCCTGTAGGACAGCAGTTCTTGTTTCCGGTGCGAACAAAATGGTACTATCACAGCTGACCCCCTGGGCTGGGACGCACCAGCAGCCAGAACTAACTGCGCGATAATCGTCGGTACAGATATTGTAACCAAACTTTCCTGATCAGAATACCTGACAGCTGATTCGAATCTTCCTGACTAGAGAAGGAACCAAACTTTCGGTTCCAAGCATAATCACCGAACACGTTGGTTGTCCGAGTGGGTCAACACCTGCACTGAACTAGACAAAATAAGTTACAATAACCAAAAAACTGTCGGCAGTCAACGGACAGTAGCGTGCGTTACTAATTCAGTCACTTCGAGGAATCGGCCCGCATGAGTAGTGGCAATAGGACGGCTCTATTTACCATTATAGATTAATCGGGGGGTTGTATGTCCTCGATTCTCCGTATGCATAATTACAGCGCTCAGCAAGTATACTGCGTCGCTCAAAGACCGGGGACATGGGATACGACATGGAATGGAAAATGATAAAAACCAGTTGAAGCGATACAGTACAAAAAACTAAGTATAGCTAGGATATGGGTCTCTATAGCCTCCAACCTTCAACAGTGCGGTAAGCTGTAATATCGAGAGTGTCCTGGTAGCATATAGGGTTTCATTTGGTCAAGTGGGGGTCATCACCTGCGAAATATGCAGGTGACGCGGCAATGATTGATCGTTCGGGGATGTTCTGATTAGCCACACAGGGCGCGAACATCGTCGGTGACTCCCAGGGTTTGCGTTAAAAAAACTGAGGTTTGTATGGTTAATTTGAAGAAACAACATTGTTATTAAAAACGACGTTTGATGGAATTACAGTGAGCAAGAGCGTGTCCGTGACCAGTGGATACATTCCATTTTTGTCTGAGAAAAGAAGAAAGAAATTGTCCAAGGAATGGCGAAGAATGATTCATTATTCACTTAGCCTTGACGGAGTCAGAGGAATCTATGCAGTAATGACAGTATGTGTGTGGCTATGTAGAGGTTCAGCCTCGGAACACAATGACGACCCCACCAGGATGGATCAAACTCATTACTATGTGAGTTTCCCATCATGAGTACATGGACCCGATGTTTTGGGGGTCAGCCTCGAGGTCATCGGAGGTCAACGATTTTTAAAATTCTTGCGAACAGGATTTAATAAATCCAGAATTCTAGGTCGATTCAAGTTGAAATATGGGACTGCCGCATGTCCTATATGGGACTAAATGAACTATATTGTTTTCGGTGTCGGATTCGGGCGTCATGGGTGGAAGGATGGGCCAAATGTTGAAAATCATATTTGACAAAATGACCTATATTCATATTGTGGTTAGGTGCGTGTTTTTTTTTCGAATTGGGCAACATTCCAACCTTTGAAAAAAAAACACTTTTGAAGAAAAACAACATTCATAGGAGTTTACATGACAGTGTCGATGAAGGAGGAGCATGAGTCAATCTAGACGCCAACCGTAGAAAAAGTTGGGGGGTGGGGCGTGGTTAACCTCATGAGGGAAGATGTAAGTGTAAAAACCAATATCCTAGTATGATACCTGACTGGCAGACGAGCTCATAACATACACCTCGCAGGCATTCCCCATCGAAATTTGGCCAAATCGCTCTCACGTTTGGAGGAGGGCCGACGTTTAGGGCAAAAATGACACGGGTAGACCTGTTGTGATCGAAAATTACATGGGAGACATTTTATTCCTGACTGGAGTCGAGGAAATCTATGAGTCATGTGTTTGTTGTGGTAGTATGTATGTACCAACAGGCAGATACCCGAAGCGTACCAGCGAGCTTACCCTGCCGCCTCTCGCTCCAACGCTTCCTCGGAAGTGGTAGGATGCGGCGGGCGGCCTGGTCATAAAGAGGCTGCCTACCGCTAGTGATATCTTTGGTGACCAGCTTCGTGTTGACCTCAACACTGCGTCCAACACATTAAAGCCAGATCTTCTGCGTATGATCGTTCTCCGAGTACTAGAAAAGCCTTTGTTGGCGAAATTTAGTGTACTTAGACGCATCCTAAATCAGAATAGGAATAAAAGTTAAACTCCAATGACTCAACAATTGATTACACTACTCCTGTAAACGATCGGATTCGTCATCGGTAGTATGGAATGGTGCATAATCCCTAGTCTGAAAATCCAGGCTCCGCTAATGGGGGCACACCACATATAAGCGTCACCGTTGACTTACACACTAAACTGATTCGTTCCACAGCTGGAACCCAACGAACATATTCCATTACAGTCATTGTAAAATATCTTAGTGTAAGTGCAACCATTAGTTCAAACAGAGTTTGGAGGAAACTACCAAGATGTTTGGCAATGGTATATAGTAGCAGGAGGCTGCCAGGAGCATTGCTTATAAAGAGATCGGCCGTCACGCTCCGCTGCCCACCGAGTGGCCAACCTCCAAAGGCGCCCGTCCCTGCAGACGCGCTGCCGGGACGTTCGGGGCTGTCGATTGGCCTGGAGCTTAACGGGTACCGGCCGGTACCCTTAGGGACGGCGATTGTGGTTATGCTATGTATCTATGTAGGTGGCCTATGTATGCAATTGCGACGCTTTATATTTGCTAAACACGATAACTTGACCCCATTTGGAAGAATGAACTCATATTGGTATGTAGGTCCCCAGAATGCGTACATGAACCCTCTTGCTTTTGGGTCCAAAGGTAAAAGTAATCTGGGGTCACCAGGGTCAAAGTAGGAAAGCCTAGTAAACACGGAAGTCCAGAAGCTCCGTCCGACCGAGATTTGTACATAACTTTCCTTATGGGAGTACACGACCCCTTTGATCTGAGCTTTTTAGTGAAAAATGAGTGTAAAATATTGGAGAAGGTATATTTAAGCCAATTTTGGCTTGTAACTCGATAACTCAGCCCCACCCTGGAATGGATTGAGGTTCATACTTGGGTAGGTTATATCCCCCATGATGAGTACATGATCCTAAGCTCTGGGGGTCTGGTCAAAGGTCATGGGAGGTAAAAGTTCGTGAACACGATACGTCCAAGATCATTGTAATGCTCGGACTGCTATCCGCAGTCAAAACATTGTTCTTTACCAACACCAGTGGTGGAGTCACTGTGACATTACATATCGGGTAAGTGCACCTCCCGACATCGAATGGCGGAAAGTTATGTATCGGAGTGTGGAGAAGTGTGTCTTCACTCGACAAAAATATCAGAACCATCATACATTGTCCCAACGAGAGTGAAAGGAATCGGAAGTTCTAAAGATGTTTTCCACGCGAGATAGCAATGAGGATACGAAAGTTCGGTTTGAGAGAGTTTGGGAATCGGCGTCAATTTTTGCATCGGATAGGTGATTCAATCATAGACGATTCCATTTGTGCACTAATTTTCGACTATTTTTAGAAGGGGCGGAGGAAAGCTACCCCATTGTGGAATACGACCCCCTATACGACCTCACAAAAAATTACGCGAATGGTCATACGAATAGAATTCGGCAACGAGGAAACACATGTGCTTTGGTCCTCTTTCATTCTGTATGGGGATATGTGAGCATGTTGAGTGGCCAAAGCTCAGTATGGGTAAATATGATTGAAGTCGGGGAGGACGCGCAAGCGTTCTTCTTGCTTCAACTATTATGATTTTTTGTCGGATCAGCATTCTCGAATATTGACTTAGTTTGGTGTATGGCGACCAGGAAAAGAGGATTGGTCGCCATCCTGGATTTTTTATAAACATTTTTGCACAAAACGTAGCAGTAAGGTTCTATCAGCTTCTCTCGACCACGCTGAACTGATTGGTGTAATTTCAGCTGCGTCCGACTTTTGTTTGCGCTCATAGGCTGCAAAACGCCAAGTACGCAATCTCCCCCCCCCCCATAATGGATGCCTTATGTTTGTGCACACATCCTAAGCCACAGTTAAAAAGCACCCGATGCAATTTGAACTACCTGACTCGAGTTGAGACCTTCCCGGAACGAACGTTATTAACCATGTCGCCTTCTATCGCATGTTATTTTTTGGGGTCTCGACAGGTTACTAGGGATACGCGTGGTTTCACCATTGTTCATCTCACGATTCTGGTACCTGTATCGCGGGCGGGTATAGGCTGAGTGGGGGGGGGGCGTTCCCCCTCCACCTGGGACAATTTTTCAGCCCTCTGAGAAAGGGACAGTCCCACCTAATTCGACCACGCTGAGGTCGTGGTGTCAATTGTAACTAGTCCGAAGTAGATGGCGTTCGAACCCTTTAGGCATCACCGGGTTTCATCGGGACCCGAGCGGAAGGACAGCCTCACAAATGGGCCTCACCTACCTATCGACTCATAAAAAACTAGTATGCCTCCTAAGAAAA
The DNA here is from genome assembly GCA_026419785.1 of Sclerodactyla briareus. NCBI lineage: Eukaryota > Metazoa > Echinodermata > Holothuroidea > Dendrochirotida > Sclerodactylidae > Sclerodactyla > Sclerodactyla briareus. The sequence continues at coordinate 6,716 of JAODTK010000959.1, forward strand.
TGTTGCTCAAACAGCGCTTTAAAATTTACCTAAAAATATGTTTGTTTCCTGTGAATATTTATTAGTCGCCCACTGTATGTACCATCATAAAGGGTGGGTAGGAGGGTTGGCCCAGTTCAGAACCCCCTTCGCATCCCCCGCCAATAGTGTCCAGGCGTGTCAGGGGTTAGCCCATCATGCGTATGGGACCAGGCGTTCATGGTCGATTCGGATCCATCATGTTTCCAGTTTGGGTCACATCATGCTCGATTTCCACCTCAATTCCACATCTTGGATTAAGTCTCATTACATTACCGCGGAATCATTCCTTGTTTCTTCAAAACTGGTAATTTTTACGGAAGTGGGAAATGGTGCCGAAGTTTTCCCACACTTTGAAAAACTTTACCAGAAAAAAAAAAAATCCTCGAACCATTTCTATTTTGCGGATATAGGTCAGGTGAAATAAAGGTACTGTATCAATCAATGTTACTGTTAAGATCCACATTTCAGACCAGATTACTCCTGGTTACCTCTCTTTGTGACGCAATGCTTGTCAATAAGTAGCCTATGTGCATAGGCTGAAAGGTGAGCTCGGTTGAACGTCTATAACATGAGCTGGTTGCATTGGCATCAACGAACGGCCCTCCATAAGACCATCGTAATGGTTTATGGTTATGGAAAGAGTTAATTAACGGCACCCTGCCTACACGCAGACGGCCAGGCAGGCAAATATGGAGCATGGGCTCCACAGAATTCGGTTACCCACATTATAGATGAGGGCCCTATCACTGACTTTTAATCTGAGGCTCATAGGATATTGGTGCATCACGAAGGTTCAATTGATCTGAATTTATATGTTAGAAAAAAAAAATGCCACTGCTGCACAAATTTCCGGTTTGTTCGCCATAGGGTTTCTGGTTTTTTAAACATGACGTAACGTCATTTTAACCTACTATCAATGAACTAAACGGATTCAAGCTTCATGGAGCATCATGTGATATAGGTAAAAACGAGCGATTTCGTTGCTATAAGCGGCGGCCGCCTCTCTGGCGAAACTGTTCGCGCCGCCAAATCCAACCTTCCATAGCCTATGCACGAACCTGAGACGGCAAACAGTTAAGGTCTGTCCAACTGATACGTTCCGTTCGCGTTCCGTTCCGTCACGTATAATTTCGAGCACTTTGCACGTTAACAATGGCGCTGTCCCGCACCGGATCTGCGTTCCGTTACGTACACTTTTCAATACGTCAGAAAAGTTTTTTTTTTTTTTTTTTTTTTTTTTTTTTTTTTTGACGGGGCGTACTAACTTTCCGGATTGCTAAAGTTCATGTACGTTTCAGAGTTTCATAGTTAGGCAAATGTCACTACCATTGTTGCGTTCTTGGTTTCATATTGACCACGTAGACCTGTGTCCGTTGCAATTGTGTCTGGAGTAAGTCTATCCACGGGCAATTCCGGGACAACATTTTCGAAATTGAACTACGACATGTGTATTTGTTTTTTAATTCGTACCGTATCAGACAAATGTCTTGTCAAGGCGGGCCGCTATACTACCGGTACGTATATGACACCTACACACATCTCATATTAGTCTAAAGGTGGCACCGCACACAACCTCAAACTAAGGCATTGGCATGCAGCGCACATATATATGCCACCCGAGGCCCGCCTGGGGTTTTGTGGGTGTTTTAGAAACGGAGGATTCTCAAGGAAGTACATACATACTACATACATACATCTCCATACATCATACATACATACATACATTACATACATACAACATCCCATACATACATCCATACATACATCAAGGCACCCTATTGAACAGGTTTGAAGTTGCCAATATTTTCCAGACTATCTTTAATCTCCAACGATCCCAACTTTCACCGCTCATAAATTGGCTGTCGATGATTAATATCCTTAATCCCAAATTAACCCCAAATTCGACAACCTAAGATAACTTTAACCACTGTCTCATTGAGCCTATTGATTCGGACAAATATTGAACGGCCCTAAACAAAACGCACACATTCTCTTCTCTCCCGGCCCTGATGGGGTAACCTAACTTCATTTGAAACATCTCCCAGCTCAGGCTCTTGATACCCTTGCCGACTATTTTACTACTCTTCTCACTATTGGTTCTTCCCCACTCCCTGGAAAATTGCTAATACCATCTTAACCCTATATATATAGATGACGGCTATTATTATTGCTTTATTGTGTTATATTTAGCGCGAAAACGCACAAGAACGCCCTTATATCAACGTGAGCTGGTAAAGCACAGCATTTTAGCAAGATGTCCATTATTGCCACAGGATAATCCCCTCAATTGAAGAAAAAAACAGAGTAAGACCCAGTCCACCCAATTGACGACAACGGATGTGGGCTATGGGCCTATGGGCCTATAGGGCTATGGGCCTATCTTAATTCTTAAAAAACACGTATGTATGTACCTTAGAGAATTTCCAAAGAATGGGCGACGCACTCTGAAAACAAAAGTGTGCAGTGTGATCATCACTCCATTGTAGGAAATCTTCGCCCATTTCGAGTCAATACGACTTTTCATAGACTGTTAGTAGCGTGGAATTTCGAAGTGTGCTGGATGATCACTCCAATGTTCTAGAGAGCCGAAGAAACGATGACATCACTACATTTCAGAGCGTATTTACTACATAGGACGGAAACTCGCCCAGTATAGAGTGGGAAATTCCCACTCTAAATCGAGATGTGCTAAGTATACCAATCCAAATGGGTGTGATGAAATTCACTCTTCCGTTTTTAGAGACCCATGCATGAGGACATGTGTATATAGACATGACATATACATTTTTCCGAGATGAGTTGTTCGATATGTGGTTATTTTCGTGCATGGGGGGGCCAAAGGCTAAAAAAACATAAAATTCCGGGATTGATCGATTCCTACGAGTAGATCTATCCAACCCGAGTGAGGAAGGATTCCGAGACATTGAGGAAATTCCATCGATCAGGTTATAAAAAGTTCAACAGTCGATATGCGAAATATGGACGCAGTTAGAATAATTGCAATAGACTAGTAGGCCTGTTAACAGGCGAAATGAGGGAATTGCACGATGTATGTGACACAATAAGCCTATCTTACAGGCAAAATACGAAAATGCTCAGTATACGGGTACATCCGGCGTGACATATTGTCAACAATTCGCGGCTGTCGCGCGCGACACGCGATTCGGATGGTCACCCGACAATTCGATTTTACGCGACACACGACGACGAAAAGCACTTCGCACACCGTCATTTCGCGGGCCAACACAGACAATTAATAGAGATAGACGGAAGATCGGCTATGTATTTTGCAGCAATTGAACGCGCGGGAATGCTGGAAAGCACCCAAAAGAAGATCGAAGCCCTATGTTCAGGGGAGGATCCAAGGATTTTCGGTTAGGGGGCAGCAAAAATTATCAACATAATATAATGGACGAAGATATGGAGCGCAAGAGGCGCGAAGCCCACAAATCGGGGGGGGGGGTGTGAATCTCTAGATACTGAACTGTTAATTTGATTTTAACGCACATATCTGATCAGGGGTGACCAGAGATTTTTCAGTAGGAGGCTAGGGGGTGACGAGGTCGGGCCGTGTGTGGGGTCATCAAGGCCTATGAGATTCATCATGTTAACCATCTAAGCGGAGCGCCATCATGGTTGGCGCGGAGTGCCCCAGAAATCTGGTCTGAGAGGACCTCCCCAGATGGCCGGGAAACGGCATTGCTCGTGTTGTATTTTGTTGTGAAAAAAGCATAACCAAAAAATGCTGAAATGATTGTTTCATGGATTTTGGAGGAACGCCTGGGTGTCCACTAGACTAGCTCTGTAATTAACACACTCAACGTTGTACTAACGCACTTTTGCAAGTAGGTAGTTGATCCAATATCACACTTTTTGTGCCGTTGTGGACAAAGGCTTCACAAAGAGGTTCAATGCGCGTAGGAATTGACTCTTTTAATAATCGCAATCGTGATGAGGGAAATGAACAATTGTTTTGGTTAATTTGAGGTATCTGAGGATCACGAAAGGTCTACCACTTGTTACACAACGAGCACACCATCAATTGCCCAGATCACGGCTAAATTGACGTTGTCGAGCTTTCTGGAGGGAGGGAGAGGGGGGGGGGGGGGGGGGTACAAGAAAACTCTATTGTTTTGGTGTGCGTAAATATGGGTCATTTGAGAAAAGATTGTGAGAATGTATTTTCGGCCAATCGGATTAGCCAAAGAAAGCTGCCCCGAATGATCAAGCTGAAACCTTTCCTACTGAGGGACAGGATCCTGTGATGTAGAATGAGGGCAATTCTTAGAGAAAATTATAAAAAAGTTATATTTTGTCAATTTTGGTATGTATAAAACGATAACACGATCCCACCAACATGTACGTTGTATCTCATCCCTAATGGAAGTTAAAATTGAGTGTGGCACTATGTCAATAGCAAACATCTACATGTGTGATTTGAGTAAATAGACACACCAAAAAGTTTCATGTGCATAACTAAGATGATTACAGATATCACCACATGGTATTTTTTTTATTACCTTTCTACTTGGCTTTGTTTAGTGGGATCCAGGGGTCTACCGAACAGTCCTGGTGGGATCGAAGGGAATACCCATAGGCGTACGGAACCAATTCCTAATTCGAGGAGCAGAAATGTACCCGAATTTTACAAGTCAGTCATCGGGAACTGCCGGTCGCGCGAAGCGCGCGGAAATTGTTTGCATGTTTTCTGGGCATTGATCGAAAAAAGTCTGCAAAAAATAACGCATTGTTTTCCTTTGCTTTTTACTTCCCAGATTTTCCACGAATTTTTCATCCCAGAAAAATGGCGGGGGGGGGGGGCAGTCTTCCCAACGGCACTGAAATAATGCGGGAACAAAAATGATCAGGCATTACATCGCGTATTTAGCCTACAACGCATGGATAAAAAAGACATGCGCGCCCAAAACAAATTATGCACTGGCTATTCGATTGGTTTAAAATTCGAGAATTCGGTTATGAAACATGGGCAATCCTTGAATTCGGCATGTCGGGTCCAGATCTACACATGGGGTCCGCGCTGGAATAGTGGACTTTTTTTCCAATTTCCAACGCGATTTGTGTTTGGTTAAAATATTGAATCCAGTTTAGTGTGATACAAATTCGTGGATGTGCATATGATTTTTTTACTACGGTCCGAAAGTGAGGGGGGGGGGGGGCAAAACGATAGATATCGCCCCACTTCTGAAAGTGGGGGGAAATGGTCCCCCCCCCGGTCCCACCTCTTGGCGCCCATGGCTACAAACTGCCGACCGGAAATGTTTCGTCATCATCAAAGAGATGTTTGTTTTCGCCGCACAACTTCAAAGCGCGTTGCCGCTCAACGTGGGAAATCAGCACGTTCGTCGCAAACGACATATAGCATTGGACAGCGCACTCGGTCCGCCAACTAATAGTAGAGTTTGCCGTGCCTCTACGCGTGCTATTGAGGAGCTAAGAATACCTAACTAATAAAAACCCATCCGCATCGTGGTGTTCTGCTGACTAGGGACAGATGGCAGATGGGGCTTGTTCAACTTTAACTGAACGTCTCAAGCCGGCACAAAAAAAAAAAAAAAACCCTGTCCAGAGTTGTTAGGAGGGGGGGGGGCGCGCGCCGGGTGCGCCCCCCCCCCTGGATCCCGCCTGTATATAGAAAGTGGACGGCAACAATTCAGAGTAATAATTTATTCAAAAATGACAAAACAGTTGCACGAGATGGACACTACATACCAGTACAGCGATGAGTCTAATTTAAGTAGGCCTCACCAGCACTAGGCGTATGTACAACTGCCTGCTGTGTACGCGTCCGGACGAATAGGTGAGTAAACAGATAACGCACTGGGAATATGGAAAACGTTTGCATATGCAAAAGAGTAAGAGGCCTAGCTGCGCAGCCAAACTTGCAGAAACAAACAACTGGTACAGAAAAATCAGGGGTGAGTTTCCGTGAAAGTTAGTGGACGAGGCCGTTTCTTGTTGACAATGATAGCGGGCTGTATAAGAATAATACAGAGGTTTTTATTTCGGTCTAATTAGGCTAATTTAAGGATTAA
>JAODTK010000960.1:0-12047 GCA_026419785.1 Sclerodactyla briareus
CTCGAGGGAGGCCAAATTCTGACTCTGAGTCTTTCAGATCCTCACTCATTCCTGTATCTTTTATTTGCAAAGTATCTTTACCTCCAATACCGTTATTGAAAGTTCATATCTTTTTCCTTGTATGATACCATAATTTAATCACAATCTTTTTTTAATTTATTGCTTTTGGGACAGATAGAGTGAGAAGAGAGGAGCAAGAATAAGGAAAAATAAAAAGAGGAGAAATCGTGTTCATTGTATATATATTTTGAAGTGAATGCATAAAATGAGGAAAAAAAAGAAAAAAAGAAGAGAAATCGTGTTCCATTACCGAAATGGTTCATAATCGGGGTGTCTAGTACGTTTTAGATAACGGCGCCGACCCGCATGTCCCTTCCTCACCCCCCTCCTCATTTATTATTTTGCCAAGGTATCTTACTTCCCATACCGTATATTGACAGTTTCATAATCTGTTTTACGCTTTATATACCATAATTTAATCACAATCTGTTTTTATTGATTGCTTTTGTGACAGATAGAGTGAGAAGAGAGGAGCAAGAATAAGGAAAAATAAAAAGAGGAGAAATCGTGTTCATTGTATATATATTTTGAAGTGAATGCATAAAATGAGGAAAAAAAAGAAAAAAAGAAGAGAAATCGTGTTCCATTACCGAAATGGTTCATAATCGGGGTGTCTAGTACGTTTTAGATACGGCGCTCGCCCCATTCCTTATCACCCGCATCCTCAGTACTATATTTTGCAAGGTATCTTTCTCCCAATAACATATATTGAAAGTTCATAATCTGTTTTAAATTAAAAACCTTTTATATACCCAAATTTAATCAACCATCTGTTTTTGTAATTGTATTGCTTTTGGACAGATAAGTGAGAGAAGAGCGAGAGACAATAAATAAGGAAAAGAAAAAAAAAAAAAAAAAAAAAAGAAGCCGAAAATCGTGTTTCTGTACCAATTGTTCAGAAATCGGGGGTTCGAGTAGGTTTTCCATAACGGCGCGCTCGACCCGCAGTCCTTAATCAACCTCATCCTCAGTAGTATATGTGGGTGAGTGTAGCCCCGCCTGTCATCGCGGGTGACCGGGGCCGATTACCTCCGGGAGTGTTTTTAGCACATTGAATGTCGCTACAAAGTTGCTGACGCGTTAGGACGCGTGGCTGTAAAGCCCTCCTCACAAGAAGTGAAATCGTGTTTCAGTACTAAATGTGTTCGAAATTCGGGATCGAGCAACGTCTTCCTTAACGGCGCTCGACCCGCGTGGCCTTAATCACCCCCATCTCGGTATTATAAGGTGATATCCCCGCCTGTCACGCGGGAGACCGGGGTTTCGTTTCCCCCGCCTGGAGTGTTTTTTGTACATTGAATGTCGCTACCAATGGTTTGCGGACGAAAAGGACCGTGGCTGTATAGCCCCCTCCTCACAAGAAGAAAAAAAATCGTGTTCATGTCCACATTGTTCAGAAATTGGGGGTTCGAGCACGACCTCCATAACGGCGCTCGCTCGCTTGTCCTAATCACCCCATCCTCGGTATATAGTGGTCTCGCGTTCCTTCATCACCCATCCTCGGTGTATAGGGTGAATATCCCCGCTGTCACGCGGTAGACCGGCGCTCGACTCGGGTGTCCTTAATCACCCGCATCCTCGGTAGTCTAGTGCTCGGGTGTCCTTAATCACCCGCATCCTCGGTATTATAGTGGTGATTATCCCCGCCTGTCACGCGGAGACCGGGTTCGATTCCCGCCGGGGAGTGTTTTTTGCCCATTGAATGTCGCTACACTGTTGCTGACGGAAAAGAGCGTGATGTATAGCCCCTCCTCCCAAGATGAGAAATCGTGCTCCGTACCAAATTGTTCGAATCAAGGGTTCGAGCACGTCCTCCATAACGGCGCTCGACTCGCGTGTGCTTAAGCAACCCGCATCCTCCTCGGTAGTATAGTGGTGAGTATCCCCTGCCTGCACGCGGAGACCGGGTTCGATTCCCCGCCTGGGGAGTGTTTTTTGGACATTGATGTGCTACAATGCTGCTGACGGTAAGACGCGTGGCTGTCATTGATGATGAATCGAGAGGGCCTTTATTCGCTCCAGAGTTGCATGGTTGGAAGAAGGTGAGAACCCCTCATCTTTCTTTCTGCGCAAAGAAAAGTCAACGCGCAACAAAAGGTTATAAGTTCTATTATAGACCCTAGTGTACCAGTTCACTGATGATTCTTCCCTATTATGACCTGTGTTTCAATGAATCCTATAGTAACCTTTATCCGGACAACGTTTCTTTTGATATTAATTCGCAGAATGTCTTCATTGATCATCTGAATAAAGAAGTTTGCGATCATGATAGAACAAGTCCTTGAACAATTCATTTCGTCTAAGAGGTTTGCCCTGCTATTTCCCGGGCTCACAAGAATAAGTCATCGGGCATAGATGGCCTCCCGTATGAGTTTTACTCAACGTTTTCAGACATTATTGTTGAGGACTTAGTTGACGTTTATAATAACGATTTTGCTAAAGAATGTCTGTCTCCATCCCAGCGTTGTGGTATTATTACTTTATTGCCAAGAGTGTGATTTTGAGAATCCGTCAATTGGCGCCCTATCAGTCTCCTCAATACCGATTACAAGTTGCTAGCTAAAATTCTTCAAATCAGATTAGCAACTGTACTTCCGTCTATTATTAGTGAGTTCCAGACTTGTTCTATTCCAGGGAGATCCATCCACACATATGATACTTATAGAGATATTATCGATTATTCTGTTGTGAAGAATAATGCTTCCGCTCTTATCGCTTTAAATCAACAGAAAGCTTTTGATTCAGTTAACTGGAATTTCCTTTTAAGAGTCCTCCGCAAGTTCAATTTTGGGGACAACTTTATTAGATTGGGTTTCATTTTGTACAATCAAATTTATACTCGTATCATTATTAATGGTCACCTTTCTGACCCTGTTTTCATATCTTCGCGGCGTCGGCAGGGTGTCCGTATCCCCTCTTTTGTACGTTTTGTATATGGACGCAGTTGCCAACTATATTAACCTTTGACCCCGACATTTGGTGGATTACTCTCCAGAAGTGGCGGGAAAAGTGTCCAAAGCTTCTGCAGTACGCGATGCTTCTACTTGTATTGCTGCTTGTTCCTAATGACTTCACACTTTCTGCGTATTTTTTGATGTTTTTGGTAAAGCCACGGTGCCTCTATTAATCCAAATCCCACGGCTTATTGATTGTACTTCTTTTGACCGTCCTCCCTCGATAATTCATTGGAGTAAAACTTCCATTAAGATCACGGGTGTAACTTTTGGTACGAGAAGCAATCCAGTCCAATTGGGATCAAAAAATCTCAAAGGTCACTAGGTTAGACTGAGTTCGTGGAAAGAACCCACTCTTTAACTCTTTTTGGGAAGGTTCCGTTGTCAATTCTTTCTTTTCCCAGTGTTCTAATTATGTTGCGCTATATTCCTTTTCCGGATAAGGACTCAGTGTTTGAATAAAATAATTTTATGCCTGTATTTGGGGGATAATGACGGATTTAGTTTTTCCATGGGATGTTATCACCTCAGTAAGGTTTTATGGTGGCCTGGGGCGGATTGTTTCCGAATAAAGATAGATGCTTTGGTTTACTAAGTTCCTTTGTTGCCGGTTTTAAGTGAGAACCCTCCCGGGTATTTACTACTTTACTCCCTACAGGTATTTTATTGCTATCCCCTCTTCGTGTTTAGTTCCCCATATTTGGTCCTACGTACGAGCCCGAATGCTACACAGACTGAACTTTTTCCACTCCTTCTTTACTCATGCGGTGTACTATAATAGAATAGCTTATTCAGTTGATTCTGAATTTATTGATCCTTGGTAAGGCGACTAGTCTATATCGTCAATACTCTTCCGGCAAAGGACACTCTTATTAACGGTGGCGATAAGAACCTCCTTTCCGTGGGTTGATTTGTGGAGGGCAGTCTACAATAGTATTTAAGACAACAACTTTGTGATGTTCAGTGGCGTCTCACCCATCAGATTTAACACTGGCTTTAATGCTAAGTGGAATATGGGGGATGGTATCTGCCTTTTTCAAAAGTGTCAGGACGTTGAAACTATTAAGTCACATTTTATGGGATTGTCCTTAGATTACAAGCCTGTTATAGATTGGATTAAGAGAGTTTTCAATATGCTGACGGGGTCTAATATTGTTGTTGATTTTTGAATATGTTTTTATATGGCTTCCACTAAGAACACTTTCGCAAACTGTTTTCACAGAATCTGGTATCTTTTCTGTTTTTCCCCAATTTATCCTTGGAAATCCGAGGGTGTTCATATTTTTGAGGGCCAAGTCCACTCTAGTAGCAATATTATGTCGATGATATTTAAGGATATTCGACTTCGTAGTTTTGTCCGCCGATCATAAGCGCCTTTCGGCCCCTTTTTTCCCCCCCCCCCCGGCCACATCCAGTTGCGAGACTTGGGTGAGTGACTCTTTGTATGTTAAGCAATTAGTAACTCGACGCCATGTTTGAGCTGTCATGTATCACATGTGGATTGTTGTAGTTTATAATTTAAGACTTATACTTCTAGCCAACTGTGCCTTTAATATGGTTTAAATATTAATAATTAAGTGCGCTTATGTATTATATCTGTATATGAGTTATTGAGAGCAATAAGTAGAGAGAGTAAAAAAAAAAAAAAGGAAGGACGCGTGGCTGTCTCGCCCTCCTTACAAGACGAAGAAAAATCGTGTTTCTGTACCAAATTGTTCAGAATTCGGGGGTTCGAGTACGTTTTCCCATAACGGCGCTCGACCCGCATGTCATTAATCACCCGCATCCTCAGTACTATAGTGGTTGAGTATCCCCCCCTGTCACGCGGGTGCTGGGTCCGTATTACCCCCCTCCGGGGGGGGTGTTCTTAAGCACTTGAAATGTCGCTACTAATGTTGCTGACGGTACGGACGCGTGGCTGTATAGCCCTCCTCACACAAGAAAACATCGTGTGTCATACTAAATTGTTCAGAAATCGGGTGTTCGAGCACGTCCTCCATACGCGCTCGACCCCGCGTGTCCCCCCCTTATAATCACCCGCATCCTTGGTAGTATAGTGGTGAGTTTTTCCCCGCTGTCAACCCGGGAGAACCGGGTTCGATTCCCCGCAGGGGAGTGTTTTTTGCACAATGAATTCGCTACGATGCTTTTACGAAGGACGCGTGGCTGTATAGCCCTCGTCACAAAAGAAAGTTGTGTCTCAGTACCCCAAAATTGTTCAAAATCGGGGATCGAGCACGTCTTACTGAAAGCGCTCGACTCGCGTGTCCTTGATCACCCGCATTCTCGGTAGTACATGGTGAGTAGCCCCGCCTGTCACGCGAGACCGGGGTTCGATTCCCCGCGTTTAGAGTGTTTTTTAGCAGTTTGATGTCGCGACAATGCTGCTGACGGTAAGGACGTGTGGCTGTATCGCCCTCCCCACAATAAGAAAAATTCGTGTTTCAGTACAAACTGTTTCATATGTCGTGGGTTCGATTATGTTTTCCATAACGGGGCGCTGCCACGCATTCCTTAATCACCCGCGCCTCGGTATTAAGTGGTGATATCCCGCCGGTCACGCGGGGACGGGGGTTCGATTCCCCGCCGGTTAGTGTTTTTTTAGCGCCGTGATGTTCGCTATCAATGTTGCTGACTGCAGGACGCGTGGTTCCTATATCTCCTTACAAGAAGAAAATCGGTTCTCAGTAACTACATTGTTCGAAATCACGGGGGATCGAGCACGACTTCCATAAAGGCGCTCGACCGCGTGTCATTAAACACCCGCATCCTCGGTATATAGTGGTCTCGCGTGTCCTTAATCACCCGCATCATCGGATAGTATAGGGGTGAATATTCCCCACCTGTCACGCGGGAGAACCGGCGGCTCGACTCCGCGTGCCCTTAATCACCCAGCATCCTCGGTAGCATTAGTGGTCTCGGGTGTCCTTAATCACCCGCATCCTTCGGTAGTTAGGGTTGAGTATCCCCGCTGTCACGCGGGAGAGACTGCGGGTTTCGATTCCCCGCGGGGAGGGAGTGTTTTAGAACATGATGGTCGCTAGAATGTGCGACGGAAAAAAAAACGCGGTGACTGTTATAACACTCCTCAAAAGAGAGAAATCGTGCTCCAATTAGGGGATAAATACGAGGGTGCCTAGGTCGTTTGTTGCATTAGACGCGATGATGACTCATCGTGGGGCTTACACACCGAGCCGAAAGGCGAGGGTTTTGGCCTCTACAGAGGTCTTAATGCAACAAAAGACCAAGGCCCCCTCGTTTTTATCCCCTTTCATAAATACAACTCGAAAGTAAGAAGAACTCGGAAAATGACTTTCAAGTCAATTTTTTGGCTGTTCATAAACATTCTCTTAATCGGGCAGTGACATCATAATAGCCAATACGTCAATCCGAGTACCCTCAACGAATTCAAGAGACTAGATGTCCTCGGCCATAGTTACACAACATACAGCGTAATCCCACTGCCATGCAGTTTCTGCACTGTGTTAATGATTGCGCTCAACTAGAACTGACTTGTAACTGAGACTCTCGGAGAAACAAGTTGAACCAACCCTACGCGCAGCTTATCACATTATAAGACACCGATCAATGCCCTCCTCACAAGAAGACAGAACATCTTCGTGGAGGAACGATACTCTCGTGTTCTCGTCCGCCGAGTGACAACTCCCCCCCCCCCCCCCGCCCCCCGTGACAGTTGACCACCGAGAGCCAGTGTGTGGAAGACTGTGAACCTGCTCCCAGCCCGTGCTTGTGAGTACCCGTGCAGTGGAGATCAATTTGTCAGATCACGCCCAGAGCACTCGCCACGATCTAATTCTGGTCAGGCGCCCTTCGAGTGGGAAACTGAAGCGCTCCCTCGCAGCCCATTCCGGAAAGAAAGCTCGAACGATTCCCGCTCTCACTACGTTTTCCCCGGATGACCCACGGACATCATCACGATGTCTCAGGTGTATTAGAGACGGACCCATGGCATTCGTGCACTCAAGAGGATGTCCAAGTATTCTCTATTTCAATGACCCTGTTGGCGTCATCTTGCAGCCGCCACTCCTCCGCAAAGAAGCCGACCTACGGATTTCCCATCAAGTCCTGCAGTGATGTTCATGGCGAACCCCAAACATGGATGAGCCTATCGCCCGTCTCCCATCCTGATTTTGTGCCGATAAGAAATTGAATTTTTTGACAATTCTTTCTTCGGAAATCGCACAAAGCGCATTGTGACTTTAATTATGGTACTCCCTACCAACCCATTGCTTCCTCTTTCATGTATTGCTTGTCAAGTTTGTCCACGTGTTTATCATCTATTCCTTCTACACCAATGTATGACCTTCGCATTACATTTAATGTCAACGGCATAAGAGAGTAATTGAACTGTTCTCGAATAATTAATTGGTGGTAAATTAGTTAATGCTGATATGTGCTCTTGCAGGAACTTTTCTGTCTTCATCTGAGGAGTTTAAATTCTTAGAAGATCTCTTGGAAGGGATTTTATTATTCTGCTATTCTCACTAACACTCTGGGGGTGCGGCTATTTTTGATTAAGTCCAGCTTAGGGGTAGAAAGTCACCCAGGGGAGACGGGACAATGTGGGTAGTTGTATTTCGTTTGCGTCGTCGATTAATGTTTCTATTTCCAGTCTTTGTAAAGGAGGTTCATCGCCCCTATAGCCCCTCTGATAGGAAGATATTCTTCTCGAATCTCATTGAATTCACTCGGGGTATTTGCCCTGTTATTCTTGGGGAGATTTTAATTGTGGTACAGTAGAATCGATTCCACTAGCCATAATAATTCGCCCTTTGTTGGCTCTAACGATTTGAAGATGATTACGTCTATGTTTAATTTGACCGATAGCTTCCGTGCTTCAATCCGTCGACTCCTGTTCACACTTGGGCTCGAACTGAATAGGGATTCTCGTATCGATCGTATTTATAATCTCCCTAGAACGGTTGTTATTATTAACGCCACTACTGCTTAGTCTGTCGTATAGTGATCATCTGCCCCCTTTTTGTCAGTGTTAAGTTTCCCCTGAGAATTGTAACAGATGCTTTTTTTTTTGTATTCCGTGGTGGCAACACGGTGGTTGTCTGGTTGCGAGAGCTGTTTACTCACCATCAGTGAAACGGACTTCCAGCAAGGTTAGCCGTTTGCTTTTGCATTATAATGCATCTCCATTGTGAGCATTGGAAGACCATGGCAAGTGGCCGTTGCGGATGCGAGAGATGCTGGGTGTATTTCCTTGCGAAAGCGTTGGGCCGGCGCAACGGCACTTGCGACGGTCTCGGTTTGGACGGGTTCCTTCTTTTGTTTTGTGGAATTGTAATTTGTTCTTTCTGTAAGGAGGTGGAAGGGAAGTTTGTGCGTCGTTTATATCAATTTTATTTTATTAATTATATTCGCAAGTCCAATCCCAGGGCGGGGGAATCGACCTGTTATCGGCCTTCGGGCGCCTCGTATTTTTTCAGCCAACCTTCTTTTCGGCTGCGGGGGGCCAGGCCGCTGCATTGTCCGTCCTGAGGTCCATGGTAGGACAAAGTTTATTGTCCTGTGGGAGCATTTGTGGGCCTAACTAAAAACTGTCTCTTTCACAGGTATCGCTGGGTCAGTCTCCCCTTCCCGGGGGTTGCAGTGCCCATTTCCCCCACCTTTTATTATATTCAATTGGAGCATAAAATGCTGATGAGCGGTTATTATTAGTCTCTTAGTGATGGCGACCAATAAATTATTTAGTTCCATATAGAGGGGAGGACGGCATTGATCGACGGGCTTGCCGTAGTTTTCTCCTGCCGTCGGGTTCCAGAAAAGTGGGGGGTCAATAAAATGCCTAGCAACCCGTTTATCTTGCTGCCTCATTTTGTGTCTGAGCCCCTTCCTGATGGTGTTTGAGGTCCCGCTTTTCTGACATGGGTGGCTGACAGGTACCCTACGGAAAAAATCACGGTCGCTCGGCTGGTTAAAGCGGGCCGTCAGTTATTCTTCTCGGAGGTAGGTTACTGGAAATTTAACGTTTCCCTCAATGATACCCCGGTTTTTTTAACGATTAGAATGTTCATTAGAATTTGTGGGTTGTACCTTAAAGCCTGCGTATAAGAGGATTGTGGATTGGTGGGATGTGATTTAAATTGTATTAAGAATTTAGCTATTAGCACAGTGTCGTTTTGGATCGTGAGAGACGCAACACGAAATGTTCTGACGTTCAGAGTTCAGTCTTTATTCTAATTCTGTCGAAATGACCGTGTTGTAATAAAGAAATAAAGGTTGCCTTGATTAGGTCGAGAGTTGAGAAACTAGAAGATGATGAAAATTCGTCGAATATTGTTTTCTTTCTCTAAATTCCGGGCTAAGCAAAAAGCTATAAATTGTATTTGTTTGATTTAAAGATGGTGTTAAGAGCACCTCGAAGGGCGAAATTCTAGGAGTGTCCATGATTTTACAGTTCTCTGTATTCTTGTTTGATCTGACAATTTCTCCTTCAAGAAGAGTAGGTTAGTAAATTACATAACCGCTTTCCGATGAGGATAACAAGTTATTAGATCACCCTATTACTTTAGATGAGTTAAGCATGCTCTCAATGCTACGCCAAGAACAAATCTCCCGGGAGTGATGGGCTCTCGTATGATTTTTATTCTCGTTTTATGAATTGTGGGAAAAGGATCTCGTGAGGTTTCAATTGTATCTTAATGTTGGGTTCTTTCCCTTCTCAGAGGTCTGGCATTCTCATCCTTCTCACAAAGACTGGAGATATTGAGAACCGTGGGAACTGGCGGCCGATAAGTTTAGCAAACGCTGATTACAAGTTGCTTGCTAAAGGTTTACAACTCAGGTTATCCAAGTTGCTTCCTCGAGTTATTAATGTTACCAAGTTGTTCTACAAGGGCCGTACAATTAATCACAATATGTTTATCACAGGGATATTATGGATTATATTGAACCTTAAAAAGGTTTCTTGCGCTTTATTCTGTTGACCAGCAGAACGCCTTTGACAAGGTTAATTGGGTTTTTGTACAGAGTTTTAACAAGTTATTGCAGTAATAATTATTAGGGAATCTCCATCTTGTATAGTGGATATTTCTAGCCGTATTCTCATTGATTTGAACTTTCTAACCGTTCGAGTTTTCGTGGTGTCAGACAGGATGCCCCTTGCACCGCTCCTTTACGTCTTTAATTGAGACGGTTGTAACGACATATTACACCCTGACATCGAAGGTTTTCACATCCCCGGGCGCTAATAATAAAAGGGTTAAGCTGCTTCAGTATGCTGATGATGCTATGGTATTGCCACCAATAGTGAGGACGATCACAAACTATTGCCGTATTTGATTTGTTCCACATGGCCACTGGAGCCACAATTAACACTAAGAAGTACGTATGGCCTCTTGCTGGGGGTCCCTTTGGGGTATCCCCACTAAATATTTGCTAGAGTAATGACTCTGTTAAAATTCGGGTTGCGTTTTGGTATCATACTTATGTTAATTCCCACTATGGAGAAGTTAAAATTGTAGGCTCGCAAGATCATTAATCGTGTCTTCGGGGCAGAGCGGACAACTTACTCTTATGGGAAAGTCAAGTTGTTATATGTTTACTACCATTCGTTTTATTATATTGCTCCGTGTGTATCCCCTCCGGATGTTTGTATTAAAGATCTGAATAACTTGTATACACTGTTATTTTGGGGGGGAACAAGCCCGACCATGTTAGAGGGAGGTCATGTTTCCGAGAGGACTACGGGTGGCCTCAGGTGCAACTCTAAGTTGAAAATGGAAAGCGTTATTGTTAGCATATGTGGTTTGTTCAGTGTTCTCTGCCTATTTTTAGGTCCTTGCTCGGTTATTGTACAGCAAAAGCACCTTCGTACTCTTTATTCCCGGGATTTTGGTCTATTTCTCCGAATTCTGGTACTTGTTCTGCCACTCTTTTTAAAGCTTTCAAAGTTTTACTAGATATTCACTTTACTGATAAGACCAATTTGTTCGGCAAACCTGCTACCGCACATTGTGTATTCCCGTCGGAAGGCACAGTTGTCCCGGCGGTGTAACAATAACCCGTCCCGACAGGGGGACAGGATTTGGGCGGCTGTTGGTGAGGAGGTTGTTAGATAATAGGTTGACTGGTTTCAGGGGCGTTTAACCATTATATTGTTATAATAACAAAAAAGTTTGCTAAGTGGGGCAAAAGTGATGGCACTTGCCCTGTGTTATCTTGCCGCGAAAGGAGGACGGCGTTCCCTATCTTGTGACAGTTGTAATAATAAGAATATGGTTATTTCCTGATTAGGAGGTATTGAAAAACTCATGGTTTCGGATGTCACTGAGATTCGAATTATTACATCTAGGGTATTGCTGCAAATTCTCCATTGAAGTCCATTGCGTTTGACAGAATGTGGTTTGTTTGTTGCATGTGTAAGTTAATCATTTGAAGTCTGATGGTTTGTCGTGTTGAGAAGTCAAAGTATTATCCATCCAAATTCTTCCAACATTGTTAAGGAAATTAAGACCAGGGTAATATGGATAGATATCGTTTTTCTCCCGGAAAGTTCAATAGTTTGTGGATGAGGGAATCGGTGTTTAAAATCCGTAATGATAGACTGAAATTTGAATTTTAGTTTGAATTTTGCTCCTTCTAGTTGTTTCGTATAGGGCAGTAGTATTAGTATAAATTGAGTACCATTATTTCTCTCTCTCTTTTATCTCTATTTAATTGCCTGAATGAAGCTCAGGTACATATGTTTGAAATGATGCAATAAATGAGGAAAAGGAAAAAAACGAAGAAAAGAAGAGAAAAATCGTGCTCACAATACCCAAATTGCTCAGACATCGGGGGTTCGAGCACGTCCTTCCAAACGGCGCTCGACCCTCGGGTGTCTTAAGCCCCCCAATATCGGAGTATAGTGGGAGTATCCCAGCCTGTCACGCGGGAGAAACGGGGTTCGATTTACCCGCCGGGGAGTGTTTTTTGGACATTGCATGCGCTACAATGTGCTGACGGTTAAGGACGCGTGCTGTATCGCCCTCCTCAAAAAGAGAGAAATCGTGGTTCAGT
>JAODTK010000961.1:0-13051 GCA_026419785.1 Sclerodactyla briareus
CAGCGAGGGATGAGATAATTGTCCAGAACGCTTTTAAGGTAACCGGAACGAGGAGTACAATTCCTTATACAGTCTCTTACAGGGCATACCAGGAGGAGGTGGTCCCATAGTGTGTGAATATTATTATGACCCATACTCACAGATGTTTCATATATTCGTGTGTTTTTCCACACGGTACGTCGTATTTCATATTCGCCTGATGCGGTATATGGCAATGTTTAGTGGGATGTGACATACAATACTGATATCCGCGGAAGTATGGAAGTAGGGCATTTCGATCTCCAATTGCTATTTCTCTTCAAAAACAGCGAGCAAGTTGTGAGTATATCGCATGAGCGAAGTACCGTTTCCTGGATCAGAGTGCAGGTTAACATTTGTTTAAACAATGGCGGTTGCAGTCAAAGTGGGCGTCGGCTGTAAGCCTAATGTTTTCCCTTCTGATCGGTCTTGGAAAGAGGCGAAAATGCCTCCGTAACAGGTATGTGCATTATTGTAGATTTAGAATTGTTGTCATTTAATAAAGGACTATCTAACTAATTGAAACTCATCAAATAAACTTTGATGTGGTTCTTCATTGAAGAAAATATATCCAAGTGTTCAATTTAAAATTGCCACCTCAATTACAAACGTTGATTCAATATTTTAGTGTTTTTTTTTTTTTTTTTATGAATGGTAGGCCTCGAACGTGTCGTTGGATTATTGGCATATAGGATCGATGCCTGTGAATGAGAATGCCCCAAATGCATAGCCGTACTATTTGTACGCTGTTTTGATTAATAATGATAATATAATGATGAATAATAAACACTGTGAGGAGGAGGCCGTTGTAATTCGCTAAGAGTGTAGGGCGATTTCGACCACGCTTCGAAGAATAAAGTGGGAAAGCCGTGTAGTCCGGTGTTCAGCGTTTGCAGTCTCGTGCATCTTTAGAGAGGGACGGCGATTAAAGACTAATGTGCAGAAATAACCTCCTACCACCCGGAAGTGTCGGGATTCGAATTCCGGCCCAATCATACCGAAAAAGTGGTACATGTGCCCCGTTGCGCACTTCAGAAGAAGATGCAAACAGAGCAGTGCCGGAGTACGAGGAAGGGGGTCAGAACTCACCCCCCCCCCAGACCAAGTGAATAAATTGTAAACCAGTTAACACAAAAAAAGCGGAGTTTTTGCAGTTTCAGTAGAAGTTTTGCAAGCTGTTTTATTTAGCAAAGATTCAGAAGAACTGTGGCTAGGGGCTCAGGAAATTGTTACGGTTACTTATTTTGCCAATAGGGAGGGTGGGGCCATTAATGAGGCGCACTTCCCTTTGGTTCCGACTCCCCCCCCCACCCCTATGACAATATCTGAGTACGTAATGCGATAGAGCAGGGGCGGGGGAGGTGAGGGTAGGCAAAAGACATGTTGCAGACGGTATTTATGATCCCACTACTACATTATTGTCTAGCTATGGCACATGACGTCAACCTCGTCCTGAAAATCACAAAGATAGGAAATCGGCGTGATAGTATGTATTAAATGAGGGCTGTCTGTTCATATGACGTAGTATGTCGAACTTAACTATTACATGTATTAAGGACGTGGTTAGGGTTAAACGTCGCTTTACCGCTTTGGGAATATGAACTCGGTCACTCGCTAAACTCCCAATGAGTGTGGACCGCATGCCAGGAATAAATAAGATTTCTTAGGTGGAAATGCCGATTGCGGCATATCACCAGCGGTTTTCGGTTCACGGAGTAAGGTGCCGTAGTGGCAAAGATCATGGGAAAATGTCTCCTCAGGAGGGACAAAAACAAACAATACGCTGACATATTCATGAGGTGCTACATATCAATTGTTCTCCTGTTAATACCATAGCTATATCTCTACATGTAAGTAATCATTAGCGCAAAACTGGATTTTAAAATATTTTAACGCTTCCGCGTCAGAACGTCGTTGTAATTGCGAGTGCGCACCCTCACACGGAAACGTTTTTCGAATATGAACGATTCTTCTCATGCGCTATCATGTACGGCGCGTATTTGCGGACTGAGACACGGAAGCAAGTTTTATTATACCCACACGTTCGGCTTATTTATAATTATGGCATTGTATTGGCGATGGAGTATTTGCAGTTTTAGGGTTACGACTAAAGAATAGGAATATCCAGGAGAGGCGTTCCAAAAGATTTTTTTGCACTGTTCGGGCAATGGACTCTCGTGTGGTGATAATCTTCATTGGACTGGTGTATCCAATTACTAAGAAGGCGGGTATGTATCTTCGTACTCTTTCATTATGTTTTTGAGACCTGCATATGGCTATACTCAATATGGCTACTTTCGAAGAATTGTTTCCCTCATCAAGTGATTTCTGACTACCTCCAAACAATGCGTTGAGAGGGATCTAAACACTTTACCACCTTCATGGAAACCATTTAAGATCTCTGAAGAACATCAGCAATCATCAACCAATCAAGGTACCACCACGACTATTAATGGCGTCCCTATAAACGGTTCCTAACAAGACAACCGACGCTCGGAGGATTACCGACGCCCAAACCCTCATTTAGAGACTTACTCAGCCTTTACGACGAGCTCGAGGAGGACTTCTCCATCACAGGACTTTGAACGACAGGAAGTGGTTAATTTAAAACGAAAATCCACGTCACGTGTTCCCACTCTGCTCGTCCACCGACAGATCCAGACTCCACGGAAATCAAACAATATAACAACACAAAACATATCTACCATCGATGCTGTCGACCACAAGGATTCATGGAAATAATGGAGAGGAGGACTAGCCCTAAAGATGTAACTACCACATACTTTCCAGTTCGGGACATCGGTACATTCAACTACTCATGCAATCGGAACACTTACTGCCTTACCGCCCCCCGACGAAGAAGATAACTTACACCTTCGTAACGGACAGCTTAATCTAGAGGAAAGCTACGTTCAGTGGTTGTATTAATAATTGTTTAGCACCGCGGTAATTTTAATTTATCTTACTTTTGCTCGCCATTCGCTGGTATGTTCACCCAGATGAGGAGTGAACAGGAAGGCCAGCCAGCAGAATAAGGTCGAAATCCAGCTTGCAAGTTACGGGAGATAGCAAGCAGATGAATGGAAATGTAATGATGGACGCCATCTTCAGAAGTGCCATCCTACAATACACGGTGAACCGAGCCACGTCAGTACGGACTTACAAACAATGGAGAGTCACCAGAAAAGAATACGAAGAAGTGATGGAAGGTATGGGAAACAAGCTCTCGTTTCCTTCATCCTGGGCCGGAGACTTTACAAGAGTCCGGGGGAGGAAACAACTGAGCGATTATAGCTAGGGCTAGCTACAGTGCTTGATCTATAGATGTGACCAGACAACCCACGGATTAAATGTTCATCTCTGGTGAAACCTGAATAAGTTGTATATATAGGGAGAAGTGATGGGCAGTGACAATTTAGTAAGATTATTACTCATTCACTGAGCACTACATCAATTCAACTTTCGTGACGTTCACTTTTTCTGAAAAAATCAAGAGATGTTCCTCGCAGTGGGTTAGTCCGTAATATGTGTTAGTCTTATCGTTCTTGCCGTACCAAGGGGAATTGAAGGGGAAACACGAATCACAGAATGGGTTGGTGCATCTGATATGGTCCCCTGATTTATTTAAGCGCATGTTGTGCCGCTCAAGCAGTCAATGTCTCTCTGTTTGAACCTTCACCGTGTTTGTTCATGGCTCTCCTTGTCCTATGTACATTTGTACATGCGATTAGGTTCAACTTTAGTGAAATGCAGTGAAATTTGTGCGAGTCCTTAACTTGTGGAATAAAATTTCGACGCCCAGTATATGCTAATTGGCACACACTACGCCGCATACGCAGCATAGCTGTGAATTCGAAGAATTAAAAATGTTCATCTCTGCGTGAAAAACCTGAATAATTGTATAAGTAAGGAAGGAGGTGAGTGGTGTGCAGGATAATTACAGGACTCCTTCACTGGACCCCCTCAATTCAACATATTCGTGACGTTTACTTTTTCTGAATCAGGCTGTTCCTAGCGGTGGTTACGTCCGTATATGTGGAGTATTAGGCTGGGATTCATAGATGCGTAGGCGTCCAGTAGTAAATCGCCAATTTACGTGAACTGAGCGGGGGATGGATATGTGTTGAACACGTGGTCTATGTAGCTGCCAAAGCTAGTTTGGTTCCACAGAAGACCACAAAACATAAATAAAGGCAAACCAACGGTGAATAGGCGAAATAACACATGAATTCAATGCGTATGCGGACTGCGTCTAACCGGGTGATTATATGGAATATCTTCCTTGAAAAGCCAAGCCAACGAAATATTCATGGACTGCGATTTTTTGGTCTTTTCGCATAAACCGACAGTGTTTCTCTTCTGAAACAAAACGTTTGTTTTCATAAATATGGGTTCTGACATCCCGCCGGATACGCATACGCGTCTATGGAATCCCAGCTGAGGTGGGATTCCATAGATGCGTATGCGTATCGGGCCTGGATGTGAAAATCACATATTTACAAAGAAAGGACGTTGTTTCAGAAGAACAAAATACTAAAGTGTATGCAAAAGACCATAAAAAGGCAGGGGCAGCCCATTCATATTGTCGTCGCTTGGTTTTTGAGGATAGTTATTATTCCAGTGAATGTCATTCGTTTGATGATTAGCGTTTAGTCCGCATACGCACAAGGGACATGTGCTTTTTCGCTATCATATTGGTCAGCGTGGGTTTGTCGTGGGTTCAATTTATGATTTTTTGGCTTCTGTGGAAACAATATCATCTTTGCAAACTAAAATATAATATATACAAACACTAGCCCCCGCTTCAGTTCTAGTAAATTGTCGATTTTCCACATACGACATAAGCATCTCTGAATCCTAGCCTTACTGTCTCGCCGTACCAAGATGAATGTGGATTGGAAAAAACGAATCACCGAATGTGGTTCGTGTGTACTCAGATATGGGTGCCCCTGGTTTATTTAAGCTGCATGTGTGACGCTCAAGCAGGCATCGTCTCTCTCGGTTGGTGCCTTCACGCGTTTGTTCTGGCTATCCTTTGTCATTGTACATTTGTATAGCGAGTAGGTTCAATCAAGAAGCCGTGAGGATTGTGCGAGTCCTTCACTGGAAATAAATTTCGCGCCTCGGGATATGCTACTTTGCATAAACTCCGCCGAATCGCAGCATTGTTGAATTGGACAATCGGTAGGCCTACACTATAAACCCGGACATACGGAAATCGGTTGTAAAAAGTCATTCCGGAGGTCACCAGAGGTCATTATCGACTATGGGAATAAATTTACGTGAAGTTGCACCAATGATGGATTGTCATGAAGTTGGCACACGTAGCAAACGTAACATGTAAGAATGCATTCCAAGGTCATCAGAGGTCACTGTCAAGCTGATTTGAATAATTGACGCTAAATTTACAGCATGGATTGATTTACATGGAATGTTTGGTAAATCCGTTGGGCCGTCAGGTGTCATGGACAAGACTAAGATCCAGTCTGTGGTGGAATCTTGGGACAGTGCTGCTAGGTTGGCCAGGCGTTGGACCCCCCCGAGAAACCGTTGACGGGGGAAGTACCAAGCAATGGCCAAGGTGGTATTTGACCCAACATTTTTTAGAGTGTGTTGGGCTGAGACGGGCGATTGGATTCTTTTTTTACATCTAACTTAGCCGCTCCTCGGTTACATGGCGGATCAGTATGCAAATGTCAGGGGTTCTCGGGGAGGCGGGGATGGTGAGGTTAGATTGCCTGTGATTCGGGCGATTTGCCCCAATGCGATTCTTAGGGCAAATGGACGCGATCCCGGCCCGTTGACCGATATCTTGCCACGCGTGTTCTGTCGGTACCGTATTCGGTGGGTTGGGGACGACCGCGGGGACGCCCTCGTAGCGCCTTGGTTGGCGCAGCTTCGAGGGGCCTCAGGGATTGGGAGGATGAGCGGCATGGTTTCGCCTTGCCCGGAGGACACTGGGCGATTGGGAGCGGCGGGGTGGATGCGGGTAGCTAGGTGAGTGAGTGAGGGAACGTGAGTGAGTGGGTGAGTGAGAGTGAGTGAGAGTGAGTGAGTGAGTTGACAAAATAGTAAAAGTTCAGTGAATGCAACAAAATATGGAATGACCATTTAAAAATATGACTAGGCTGGGAAAACATGGTTCCATTATGATTTTAGTTTTATTTATGTACAATTACAAAACATTGTTTATTGTATCTAAAAAAAAACAACCACTATGATGTGGTCCAATAAAAATTGAACGATTAAAGTAACGAGAATGCAAACTGTGCATGCTTATTCCTTGCCGTGACCATTTGCCCCCGATGACTATCGGACATTGTACATGTTAAGAAACATGACATTGACACGAACAGACCTCCCAAATTAAACCTGTTTAATGACTTATATGCTGAAGTGCCTGAATAAGGGTCCAGCTCGAGTTTTCATGGTTTTCAGGCCTGGTACACAAAACTATATCGTCAAGGACTGGAGAGGTGGCGGGGTGCGGTATATGAACCATATCGTACTTGACATTGCCTACACAGGTATAATAGGCGGATTCACGCGATACGAAAACTAAAGTTTTTGAATCATCAGTAGTTGGTTTGCAGAGATAGAGACAGGCAGGAAACATCCAAAAGATAATGGGGCGAGTGCCGAGGTAGACAAGCTACATGTGTTTAAAGTCGATGGGTCTAGGGGTCTGGGGATTATTGCAACCGAATGTTAGGGGTAAGATGAGTAAATGCCTTCAAGAACCGTATGAACCTTATTGACAGAAGTGACGAAGTCTACTACTGAATATCGCTAATTTCATGATGCCTCATAGAGGGAAAGTGAAAGAAAGTGGAAAATGACAAGTTAACTACATACATAACCAATGCTGCTGGCGATAATAAATAAACTGAATATAGCATACGGACGCTAATAAAGAGAAAAAAGAATTTCGCACCGATAATTGGTCTAGGCGGGCAGCAGATTTGTTTATTGGTTGTACCTCAAGACTTTTTTTACATCGCCAGTTGACTATGAGCTCATCCACCGCTCTGAAAGCCGCTTCAGCGCCACCTCTTTTAATACCTTATAGCTCGTCCCACCACCCCACTCTCTCATTATTCCTTTCCATTTTACAAGGTGCTCCGATATGCACGCAGTCCATGAAATACGCGAAGGTTTAAAGCTTCCCATTTATATTATTGGGAAAAAGGAACAATATTCATGTAACCCCAACCTCCCTAATGTTCAGTTGTAATAATATAGCATACCCCACTATTGCATTATGTATGTGGTCCCCTTAATTACAAACACCCAGTTAATCTGCCATTATGTCAGTATGTATTCGTTCCATGTGATAAAATTTCCAGTACTTTAGGTTTTCTTTCACCAGGCAGCGACCCAGATTTTTTTCAACCAGAAACATTCTGTTCGTTATTCGAAGTTAACGCCTTCAATTCAGGTAGGCTCACATAATTTCGGATGGAGATGATTCCCCATGTGCATTCATATGCAAAAGAGCTATGAATATGTGCTTTCCCTTGTGTAATGGACTCGTTCCCGACCTAGATGTCACAGAAATGAAAGGATTGACGCCCCAATCTCGCTGAGCCATATGACAAGTTTAGCGAATGCCCAAAAGGATTTGATTCAACGGTTTTATGGTTCAAGGGTGTGGGGAGGCGGGGGGGGGAGGGGGAGGAGAATGGGGTCCGACTGCCATCTATAGTCGACGTGTTATAGTATTAAGCAAGTACGACAAATGTCATAATATATCGGTCTTTATGTTTCATAGACATGACTAACGGCTGGGATTGCAACGTCGTTGCCAGGCTACCATGATAGGCTCTGAGTGGCTCAAATTAGGCAAACTGTAACTACTAATGCAGATACTCATTAGGGGCCTAATTTGATAATTGCAACAAGTTGCATTTTATGATGCGTAAAAAGTAATCAATCAGTCAGATTCCGATTCGCCTATTTGGAAGCAATGAGAGGAAATTGAAGCAAAATGATAGATAGGACACGCATCAGTGTTACATGCCAAAGTTGGGTATATGCACTGTGATTTGTCTATCGGTTACGTCCGTTCTCGTCAAACACCAACACCGTCAGTTTCCGATTCGAGAAATGTCAGTCAAAGTAGCCTCTGTGTCCCCAAATAAACTAATTCAATATCTCAACAACATGCCACTGATGCTTCCGTTCTGGCGATATGAATATAGGTTATACAAAAAATAATAGTTTCCAGTGCATCAGCGGGATCAAGATGAGAGCTTAAAAAGTCAACGAAGCTTGAATACAACAGGGGTGATATCGTGGAGATGAAAAACTTTATTTATCAAACCTCATTCCAAGAAGAGGTTCCCCTATGTGGAGTTATCGGCCTTCAAAGTCGGGGTCTATAATGTCAGCTGCGAATCCCTCACCAGGGTACACGGGAATTAAGGCAGTGCCTCTTGGCTGGCGGTACCTCAATGTGGGAGTGGTGGTAATCCACTCACAGACGAAAACTTGCAAATTGCCCACCCCTTTGTCCATGTCCACCTTTGTGCTTAGCGTCAAGCGAGAAGGCTACAGTTACCATTTGGTAAGACCGACCGGAGGAAGCGAACCTCGGTCTACCGGGGTGGAAGGCCGACACTATTGGCCAACCATTCGCAACAATGCCCAATAACGCATGACGTCACATGGACAACCCGGGGAAGTATGTCATGTAGTTCATTGTTTCATTTTCTGAATAAGTCAACATTTGGCAGAAGTTCTGTTGTTATTTTTTGGGACCCTTACAATGGTAATCACCAAAACTATCAACTCACTGCAAGCAATCCTTCCCGAAGACAAAATGCTTTTAGAAGTGAAACTTTTGTGAATTTCGATAGAAAACAAAGATTGTCGCAGGGTTGTTCAAGTATGACCTCATCTATTATTGCATGATGAGAGATTTGATTTGAGTTGTACGGGTTCAGGAATCCAATCTGACTCATTGTGGAACCCTAACCGAATTGTTGATCGTGGATGAGCACCGGACGATATACTAGCCTTCTCTCTCGACTAGTGCTCAAAAGGTATCGAGGCAGGGGTTCAACAAATCACAACCTGCTCCCGAGACCATTATTTTACGTCCCCATCCGACGGACGATCAGTGATGAACTCCAGGACCTGACCACTCTCAGAACCTGGAGGAGCGGAAGAAAGATGTCGCACGCGACTGCTACAGCCCCCGACGACGAGACCCTTTTGCAAGTGCCCCCGAAACAACCTCCCGCGACGAAAATGTACCAAGCCCACTGCTCAACAGCAGACCAGGAAAACCTAAGACCAGGAACCACGCCAGTCGAACTGCAAGTACGCCACTTCTGGAAAAACGCCCGGTGCTGATCGGATGGAATTAGAACCCGGGACTGTTGAATGAAAGCGACCCAATGATACCGCTCTACTCTTCTCCCTATTCGCTCCTTTGCGCAATACGCATGCACACAATTCGAAGGACGGTAGAGGGCTGTTCACACTGTGCGATACGATACGCTACGATAAAATTTATGGACGTCGAGTTAACATGTTTTTCCTATAGGAGTGTTCACACCTGTGCGATACGATACGATTTTACGATACGATACGATAAATTTATCGGACGTTAGGTTGAACATATTTTTAACTTTATGTACGATAAATTGATCGGATGCGGTAAATGTGCAATGCAGTAGTGATAAACTTGTATGTATGGTATGGAACGCCAAACATGTATGGGGAAGTTTGGCGTGGAAAAGTGGCTTTTCGTGATTGTGATAAAATCAGGGGTTTGATTAATGTATTGGGTAGTGACGTTCCGGGGAAGACATTGGCTCCTGATTGAGCTTTCCGGCTTATTTTGCCGTATGCATGAGGACCTACGAAACTATTATTTTAGTTCGATCATGAGGCCTTCCCCATATACAAATAGTAGCGTGACCCAGCCAGTGAGGGTAATGGGTCGAGGTATTCCATGTTGCGTCGGCGTCCAAGAATATCGTGTGACGTTGCAGCGAAAGGAGATTATGATGTTAGTAGAGTGGCCGGGGGAGGGGGTGTGGTGTTGTTTGAGAGGGGAGGGTAGGAGGGAGTTTACCAGAGGGGGTCGCCACAGTCTGACGTCTTGACGGGAACTTACCCGAACCCTAATGTGAAGAAAGAGTCGGGAAAATGAAACCGAAGGATGGCAACGGGAAACGCATAGGGGGGTATATATTCGATCTAACCCAACCGTGAATAATGTCATGTAGGTCAGGAGGAAAGTTAGTATGGTTACACAGGTAGGAGCCGTTATAAGGCATATTTCCACGTGGCTTGTTCTGAGCCGAGTAACCAAGCCCAATGTTCAGTTCAATTGATCTGGCTGAATTGGACTGAATGCCTTCTTGGTACCTCATTCTTTACATTATTCTTGGATCCGATGCTTATTAAGTCTGGGTGTCAACGAAAGGGTAGGCGGAGAGGGCGAGGTCAGCTGCCTTGATTTGTGACGTAACTTGTGCTGATTTGTGCATCCCGGTGGAACGATGACCGTCCACGCGTTCCGTTCAACGGGCCCCTTGGTTAGGGCGTTCCGGACGGGGTGGCATGGTTGGAAGGGGTGGAAAAGTAACTCATGGTTTGCACGCTGGCGGGTACCTCGGAGAGTTGGAGGTGGGGAGGGACAGGCTCAGGACAAGCTCGCGACGAGAGAAGAGGCTTTAACTGTTGTTGTTCGCTTCAAAATGGGTCGATAAACACTTTTATGCCTTCTACAAGTTATGGAAAAGACACAAGCTTCGAATTGCTTTTGAATTTGCAATCTTGCGTATTCAAATTTTGCGACGAGGCTACCACCGTCTGAGCGACAAAAGGGGGAAAACTTGTGTTTCTCAACTAAAACCACCACTTTCTTCGTCAGAGTAGGCGACGATACATCCGGATAACTTATCGTACGGACATGTTTATAGCAAAGTGTGACCCACTTCATCCGATAAATTTATAGTATCGTATCGTATCGCAACAAGTGTGAACAGCGCTTAAAGGGTCTCGATCCAGGCCTGAACGTATTGACGGAAACTTCACCCTTAACCTTATGAAGAAAGAGGGCGGCATAAGAGAATTCCAATGTATGGGACAAAAATTTAAAATAGGGCACAAAATACGGGAAATAAAACCTATTAGGGGGTTATAAATCGAGATTTAACGCCAAGTTAATTATGTCTTGTCGATCAGTGTGAGGAACGTAGTAAGGTACCACATGTTCCTAGCCGTAAGCATTATTTTGACATGTCTAGCAGGAGAGTAAACCAGCTCAAATTTTCAGCTCGATTGGCTGGAATTGAATTGACTCTCAAAATGGGACTGAATGCTTTCTTGGCTACCTCACTTCGTCGTATTATTGGCTACCGATGCTTATTAAGGACTGGGTGTAGTAAAAGGAAGGGTAGGGGGCGGGGATGGTGAGGTCAGGTGTCTGATTCGTGATCGCCCATTGCGCTTCTCCACGCCTCCTACAGGTTACTGGAGAAAGGACCACAAGCTCCGAATTGCTTTGAAAATAAAACAATTCTTGGTACTCAAAACTCTGCCGACCAGGCTATTCCACTGCCTGGAAGCGACAAAAAGGGGACAAAGTGGTTGCTTTTCTCGCAAACTCTAAATTCAACATTTCTCGTCAAATGTTAGGCGGCCCGAGGCGTTCGGACAAAATTATCGGACGACATTTTTATCGCCAAGTGTGAACACTCCATCCGATGAATTTGTGTATCGTATCGCTATCGTTATCGCACAAGGGTGAACAGCGCTAGTTCCTGTTAGCATTTAGCTTGGGATCAAGAATATATACGGCGTCGTAGCGTAGTGAGGTTGCCAAGAAAGCATTCAGTCAATTGAGTCAATTGAGCTGAAAATTGGCGCTTGGTTACCTGTCAGAACAAGCATGGAAAAATAATGCTTACAGCTCCACCTGGGTACCCTACGATTTCTCACTAAACTACAAGACATTATTAATGGAGGTAGATCGGACATTATACACCCCGCACACACCACAGCTCATTTCCGTTGCCTTCTTCGTTTCTTTTCCCGCCGGTTTCTTTACATGAAGGTAGGAGGAACTTCCGTCAAGGGTCAGGATTTGATGGATCGACCCCCCTCTGGGAAACTTCCTCCAACCCTGCCCCTCTCAAACAGGCCACGACCCCCCCATCCCCGGCCATCACTACCAACCACGGCATTTCCTGCCTTTTGCATCTCACACGATAATTGGTGGACGCCGACGCAAAACGACCCCCCCCCCACCATTACCACACTGGTCATGTTACTATTGTTAATGGGGAGGGAATCATGGATTCGAACTGAAACATAAATTGGGTTCGTTAGGGTCCCATGCATGGCGGAAACTAGGGCCGAGAAGCTCATCAGAGGCCGATGACTTTACCGGATACGTCACTACCCAATACATCATCAAAACCCGTGATTTTATCACTAAAACCCACTTTCACGCCAAACTTCCCGCAATAGCCTGTTGGCGTTCCATACTTTTTGCGAATTGCGCAAGTTTATTCATGCCATTTGCGCAATTTATCGCATCGATGAATTATGGTACGATAAAAGTTGAAAATATTTTCACTTGACGTCCGGATTAAATTATCGTATTCCGGATCGTATCGCACAAGTTTGTACATTCTAGTGGAAATAAACACTCTTAACTCGAGGCGATTATTTATGATCGATCTCGTATCGTATCGCCACAAATGTGAACAGCCTTAACTCCGTAACGGAAAGTAGCAGAAACTTCGGGTTTGACTGACGCATTCAGTTTTTCTCAAGCTAAATATGAGCTCTTTAGAATTAATCTGCGATATCCTTTAAGTTCTTCTCATTGCAAATTATAACGTTGTTGGGGGAAAATATTCTTTCAAAATAACCTATTCAGATGCGATTAAAAAGTGCAGACATTGACCAACATGAATAGCACATAAACTCAAATCTGACATGAGAGAGGAATGCTACGCGCTCAGTGGTTATCTTGCTTCAGCGGTCTTTGCTATATTGTTGGCGCATT
>JAODTK010000962.1:0-12497 GCA_026419785.1 Sclerodactyla briareus
ATATATGTGTGTAGAGCCGGTGTTTTTCCGATACCACTATGGAGGGGTACCCTGCCAGCCATACGTGACGGCTATGAATTGACGATGCGCAGTGTGCACCTCGTAGACCGGAGTCTACCCTTGGTCTCACATAAACTCCATAGATGCGTCTTAGTTTAAAATCTCAACGAATTTGACGAGTGTTTTTTATTCTTTACTTAGAGTGACAGTGCCGTCGATACCGTTTGCGACCGCGTACGTGACATCGTGGATAAAAAATCGTCTCCCCTATATCGGAACCAACTAACATTGAACACTTCCAGTGGACGATATTCCACCGTAATCGATATCGAATCGACTGGGACGGTTTTCCCTTCCGTTTCCGACGTGACGTCATGTGCTAACGTCGCCGCCGGTTTTCTCGCCAGGTTTTCCTCACATACGACAATTCCCTTTATCATGCAGTAGAAAGGGGTGGTGTGTATCTGTTTGTAATTGCAAATACTATTATAGCACATATTTGTTGATGTGTAATTACTATCTGGAATCATTAATTGTACTTGTTTCTACTTTTATTACTTTTACATCATTACTGGCCATTGACTTGTTCACTTGTCCCCTCCTAGCAGTACTTATTGGTATCCTAAATCAGTGCATAGAGCCGAAATCGCAATTGCTCTTAGCCCCTCTGTGACCATCCTCTTTTTATAGCGCTCAAATTGTGAGGCAACGAATAACTTTTTTTTTTCTTCTCGTAAACGCTGCTCAAAATTGATCTATTGTGAATGCTGATTTGGAGGGTAAAAAAACAAACGCTGATTAGCCCGTGTTTATACTTCTCTGCGAAGTATAACAATGGCGTAGGACCTTGCTAGACTTGGTCTCGGTCCCACACCCTCTGGTCATATCTGGCCTCGGTCTCGGATGCGCCGTGTCCTCGACTACACGCTGGTTTTCAACTGCCTCTTATTGAATACGCTGGGGAGGGAGAGGGCAATAACGCCTTTTAAATTTAATTTTATTTAGACATTTATTTTGAATGCGATGAGGAGTGTATATTGTGGGCTCATTCTTCATCGACGAAATTGGCGGGAGGGGGGGGGGGGATGGGAGTGGCTTGCAATGCTCACATGGCGCCACCCTTGATCTATGCTCAGTTAAGGGCCTATCCCTTGTCGATTGTTGAATAATGAAAGGTGTTGACTTGTTTTGCGATATAGACAAAACAAATGTATCAATAGCAGAAGTTTGTCTTGGTGCTATATATACACGTTAATTAGAGGCATGGGGTGTTGAACAGGCCTACCATACAGTTTCGAAAGTTGTCATGCCCTATACACTATATAGTATATACAATATACGCCTGTCTCGGTCTTGGTCTCGTTCGCGGACCTTGTTAGACTCGGTCTCGGTCTCCACACCCTCTGGTCAGCTGGACTCGTCTCGATGCGCCGGTCCTCGACCTACACCTGGTTTCACCTGCCTCTCTTGAAATATGCGGGGAGGGAGAGGCAACGCCTTTTAAAAAGGTATGCCTCTGTAGCATTTGGAGGGGAAAGAGCGCGACTGGGGGTGTTTCATGACGTCACGATAAATCGTCCCCAGGGCAAATTTTTATATCGTAAATATATCGTCCTAATAACATTATTACCCGGGGTGTACGACGAATAATGCATCCTCTTCATACAACTTGAAGAGGCGATTTAAAATTGCCTTGGGATGTTTTTCGTGACTGTCATACAATACATCGTCGTCGCTTTTCTTCCGTTTGATACCAGACGATTAAATTGTTCATTGCCCATTTGCTCTACACAACAATGGGTCTGATGGACCTCTTCTGCGAAATAAATATGAAGCATTATTCAGCGAAAACTTCTCTTGGGCCCCTTTTTCGAGATCAGATTTGATTAAAAGAATCACTCTTCTCGTTCTACCCCTGACAACATTTTTTTTAGTTCTTTGCCTATTGGCCGACACCCGAACAAGTTGTTTCGGTTTTGAAATGGTGACAGAATTTTTTAACGAAAAGTAAAATAATAACTAACTAATATCGACTCGTCCTATGTCCTTGTTTTATTACAGTAATACTTGTATGCTGTATCGTCACAATATTGCTTACCGTATACGGAGCAATTCTCGATATAGCATGCTTCGCGTTTCTATTTCATGATATATATATCCTTGTGTCATTATTATATAATATAAAAATGTACGTATATGGAAGAAAATATATGTATACACAGTATAACAGCCAATAATTGTTCAAAATAGTCTGCTACAATTTTATCCACGTGCCATCTGTCTGATATATAATATCTGCCAAACCGCACTTTGTGTCCCACCTTTAAGCGTTCGTATGCTATACCGCATCAATTACAACCATGGATCACCCATGTTAAAACACCACTCAAAAAATCTTGACAATCACTAGGTTTAACTTCCGCAATACGTCACCTCCTGTCCGTTGTAGAAAAGTACTTCCGCCAGCAGAGTTGCCTTCCTTCCCAGAATTCCTTTTGGTCCGTGTGGCGCAAAAATTCTGTCTTTTATACCATCATGATGTTGGCTTTTGTATTAGGAGAGGTTTCCATTCAACTTTTTGACCTAATACTTTGCGGTTCGGCAGGTCGTGTTTGGAGGAGTCGGCGCAAAACGGGACTGGGAACTATTCTAGCATTTAAACCACCGAAAACAAACCCGCTTCCATGAGTGTGAAACTCTGTAATGTCTAACGTTATGAGAATCAGCCTCATGACACACACGGACACACACATCTGTCGAAACACGCAAATATCAATGCAAGCGCCACGAATGCGAACACTCACACGCACATACGCACTTACGCGCGCACTCGCATCATGTAGGTCTACTCACAACACGATACATCCACAATGATTAGCTGTTGCACATGATCTGAAAGCTGGACGAACTCATGGCAAGGCAATGTCATTGACATGATAACTTAACAGATTGGTTCTGCTAAGAAAATGTCATTTAATGTACCGGTTTGTGATCGTCAGTAGAGGTAGTCTTACTAAATGTGTCTTTCAGATGGAGTATGTTGCCATCATTTTTTAACCATGTAAATGAGGACCCAGCCGCGACTGGCGAAGTAACAGCCGCATGATTCAGACCACATATATATATCTATCTGCAAAGCGCTCGGAGTACCAATACGTTATTAGGTTGTTATTATGCCAATCGATTAATTAATTAACTGGGGTTATAAATATTCGACATTCAGTCTTAGACCATCTCAAACATACCTAAGGTAACATACGTTACAACAATACTCAGATAATACTTGCATAACAAGAGATCGGCCAGGCTGATATACTCCGCGTTTTCCCGTGAACTTCCGCGAAATCAATATACTCTTTTTTCTGCTCGAACTGTTTTGCCCTTTTTCATATCATATAAAGCTGGTCCTCATATACGGTCGCCATTTTAGGAGATTTGTCAAGTGTCTGTATACGATTCCCACGGTTCAATACATGCATTGCAAGAACTAATTATAATTTCGAGACCTCCAACGCCGCGACCGCGACAAATTCCATGAAAACTGTAATGAATCACAATTAGAATGTGGACAAAACTGTTTCGTCCACTTTTTTTTCGATAATGAGTAGTTCATCCTCACTATCCTCAGCGATGTAATTAAGGATGGTGGGAACAACAACCATACAAACAACGAACAAACAAACCAACGAACAAACAAACAAATAAACCATGGACAAACCACAATCGTACGGACTAATAATGACCCGACTCACTTGGATGACTCCTGACTGGCTGACTGCCGACCAGACCGACTGACAACTAATTAACTTAATTCATTAGCTCAAGCCTGACAGACAAACGTACATACATACGAACAGACAGACATATACAGACAGGGACAGACAGACATACATTGACATGAACCGAACAGTACATTTATTCGAGTCGGATCGTTCGCTAAACTAACAGGAAAGATTACTTGGTATGAGGCCTTGTGACAACTTTCAGACAAACCTTGAATTGGAATATCATCGAGCCGCGAATGGTCTAATGGCCCCTAGCGAACCATCTGAGTATTCATGACCAAATTATGTTTCATAGATGGCCCTAGATGGCCTGCATGTTGACAACGGAAGATACTGACCTAAAGTGACATTAATCCCAACCTTAATGTCATGAGAAACTGAATCACACATTAGTTGATGACCTTACGACCTCAGATGACCTCACGATCTCAGATGGCCTTCGTGACCACCTCAGATGACTTTACGACTTTAGATGACCCTCTGACCTCGGATGACCTTTCAACGCACCTCAGATACCTTCATGGCCTCAGCTACTCAATGACAAGATTGGGGTTGCCGTATCAGAAATCCAGTGTTGTTTTTTTTCTCGCGCGTCTTTGGGTTGACGCTTTTTTAGCGCTGAGGACTTTTTCCCAAATGTGAACGTAAGTTGTATTATATGACATTTGACCTTGACTAACAGTCGTTGTGGAACATGGTGGGTAAAATGGCTTGAATTTGTAGTGGATTTTCCATCGACCGATCAAGCTTAAGAAAACATCCAAGGAACACCGGTTGAGCGAAATGCAACCATTTAAGTTAATAACGTTGAGGCCTCCTTGTTTTGTGTGTGTGTCTGTCGGTCCGGTCGGTCTCTTTCCAGGCTGTCGGTTTACGTGAATGCGTGTCTTTCAATATGTTTTTGTTGGGGGGGGGTGGGGGGGGACTACAAGTCAGTCGCCCGACAGCTTTTGAAGACAGATATAACTTCATTGCAACCTGCATTAATGTGTTCGTGTCTAGTAGGCTAGGATGTGCGAACCTTAACCGGCGTCGCGCGTGTGTGCTACATGCGTGCGTAACGTCTATGAGTGCGTATGTTCTTGTGTCTCATGGCCTTGTGTGTTTGGTGTTCATGCATGTCCACATGTTTGTGATTTAGCAGAATAGGGTAAATGGATTCTTGTGTAGATATGAATGCTCTGAATAGCTTATGGGACTTTGTTCCTCCAAAATTTCTACAGTCGAATTCATATATAATTATCATTTTGAGAATTTGAAACTAAGATAATGTGAATGACCTCTCCCTGGAAGACCCCCCCTCCCCCTTGATTACACAAGGGGAGGGCCAGGCATGGATTTTAGTCGCCTGTCAGCTGGCCTGGTTGCCTTACCAGGGCCAGTCTCACGGCCAAACCTGGCCCTTAGCCAGATTTCTGCGCCGCTGACCTGGGTGTTCGGGTCCGTGGCTCTGGGCGGCTTCGGAACTGCGGGTAGGCGTGACTCGGCAGTGTGTGTGGCTTGGTTGATTGACGTGTCGTCCTTGGCTGGCCGAGACCAGTGCTTATGGGCGTGATCAGCGGATGGGGCGTCGTTCCGGCTTTTGTTTGGTTCTGGGCAAGTGCTTCATCACCGGTGGGCGTTGTAAACCTTTGGTGTTTCGGTGCAATCTGTGCGAAAATTTCGTTTTCCAGCGGAGATGGTTTTCGCGGGGGCGAAGTAGCTTTGCCGGTTGCGTGGCGCTTTAGTGGGACGTGGTGCTGTAGGTGGGCGCGGTTTTGCTGTTGTACGGTTTGTTGTAGGTTGCCTCGTGATTTACCCTGAGAGCTTCCCTTATGGTGCTGGCGGATTTGTAACTGGTGCGCCGGCTTCACTGATGAGCGGAATGCTTTCGGAGGCCGGGGAGCCGTGGTGGGCAACGTGTAACCCTCTACGTGCCATCTCTTGCGGTCTCTGCGGGATAGGTGAATTCTTCTCCTCTGGGAATGGCAGTGGTGTGTTGATCGGTGATCTTTGATTTCCGCCATGATGGCCCCGTCTCTTCGTAGAAGAATGCCCGCTCGTCAACAGATGACAGAACTTCCTCGTCAGATGAACGCGCTCGTACAACGGTCGTCGGGCTTCCTTGGTGCAATTCGGAGACGCTTCAATAGCTGCTCGTGGCTCCTCGATCAGTGTTCGTGGCTCTAACAGAGGACGGTCTGATGGCGGGCGAGCTCTTTCATGCTTTCGGCCGGTAAACATGGTATCTTGGATAGGAGACAAGAAGAATGGCTTGATGGAGACGGTGGCAGATCTCCCTCCTGTGCAACGAATGGCAACGGTTTCTTCTTTCTGATTCCAAATCCGTTGCTGGTAATGGCCGCATGGTTGGTCATTCTTGACCGAGCGTTTTTGCGGGAGACTTCGCTGCGACTTTATTGGTTTCTTCTTGTTGCTATCTATAGGGCATTCGCAGAGACTTCGCCTATGAATGGGGAACCAACACTCAAACTGTCACAACACAGAAATTAAAATAGCTGGTAAAGGGACCCATATCGTATTTTTATGGGCTTCTAATCAAACAGGATATGAACGATGAGGTGGGGTCTGCGGCTAACTCACTCGGAAACATACTTAAAGATCAGCGTGATATACTACCGTTGATCGTTGTTCCGAAGATAATAGTAACCTGAATTATTTTTAAGTAGCGAAAACATCATATGGATCATACTTGGTATTGTGTTTGTCATGAACAAGTACATTGAAAAGTACATAAACCTTATTGTTTTTGGGTTCAGAGCAAGGTCAATCAGAGGTCGAAGTCTGAACCTTCTAGTTGTTTCTGGTGTAATATGGGGGACCTGTTTTTGTGCAAATGGAGTTCCGATATTTGGGCCAATGGTTTGCTTGTAAACACGATAACTCCATTGGGTCTGGAAGATCAAACTCCTGTTTGGTATTGTGTTCCTCATGATAAGCACATGAGCCCATTTGTTTTTGGGCCTCAGATCAGAGGCCTCTGAGTCAGAGAGGTTAGATATCCTACAATCAATCGTATATAAGCATTTATGTCGGGGCCCTTGTAACGCTATCACGTTCAGCATACTTCCTGGGGTCTATTGCAAAGATGGTTGAGGATCCATTCATTCACAACCAATGTACAGATGGTAAATTTGGTAAGAACGCTCATAAACAGACAAGGACCTATCATAAGTTCATGCTTGTTAAAATTCTCTGTGGATTATCAAATATGGAATACAACTCTCAGCGGGAGAACCCTGGGAACCGACCTCCACATTCCCTACTACTGTATCAGGTGAGGATTGGCCGATAATCTTTAGGCAAGTGATATATCCGTTGCAGAATAGGGGATATTATGACACCTTTTTCCATTTCCGGGAAACGCTTTTCGAGGGGGTTCGTGTGAAATAAATTGTATTAATAAATATTCAATTAACAGTACCTTGGATCTCTGTTGGAGCGCTTCTATTAACTGGGCGTGCTCTCGCCGTTGTTAGCATTGAAGACCTGTCCCGCTGCTTCTCCAAGAAGTACTTACCCGGGCTGCTGATTGTCGGAGAAGTGGACTCAATATCCTCCTCGGATACTTCTGCGCGGACTCTCTTCGTCGTCGCAGTCCTCGCGTGACACTGAAAATGCTAGCAGCGCCCTTCTGATTTGGGCACGGAGCCCTGGGGATCAACGTATCCGATGACGGTCCTCCCTGGTTGGTGAGGTGCTCTGAGGCCACCTGCGTGGGGGTGTAGATAGTGTCCACTTGGTTGGTCGAGAATGCAGCTGTTAGGCGTGCAACGGAGGAAATATCTGTGGTTTCTGAGGAGGGTACCACCAAAACTGCCAACACAGTTGAGATTCGCTCCTGGTTGCGCGCATCTTCTGCGCTCCATCCGCAGGAATCCACCGCTTGAGGGTCTCGCACAAGTGATCGCATCGGATCCCACTGAATTTAAAGGTAGGCAAGAAATAACATTCTTTATTCCATATCGAATGTAAAAGAGGATATAGCCATTGTTATAATGTGTGTGTTGTATGTTTATGTGGGTGTGTGATGACGCTTCTTGTGAGCACGGTATCTTCCAAAAGGCAAATGTCCCTGGAGTTGAGAAAAAAGCTTATAGATTGCCTAATTGAGGGGGGTCCCTTGTTTTCGTGGCTAGTTCACACGGTCCTTCCAGGCCAGGCGTGTGGCCAAAGAAGAGGGAGACTTGCATGGGTTGCAGATACTAAAGA
Source organism: Sclerodactyla briareus (assembly GCA_026419785.1). Classification (NCBI taxonomy): domain Eukaryota; kingdom Metazoa; phylum Echinodermata; class Holothuroidea; order Dendrochirotida; family Sclerodactylidae; genus Sclerodactyla; species Sclerodactyla briareus. The sequence continues at coordinate 7,998 of JAODTK010000962.1, forward strand.
ATGACACTTCGTATTGTCTTAGTACATTTTCGAAGGTCATTCAAGGTCAGGGGAGGAATGAAATATTGAAGCTTGTTAGCACGCATATCAAGAGATTGTAGGCATCAATGACCCTCAGAGTTGGCATCAGGCGCGTAGCCAGCCTTCCGAGTCAGAGGCGGGAGGGGGGGGGGGGGCAATTTGCATCTTTATTTGGAACATTTCCTCCCCGGGTCTCGTTTTGAAAATTTCTTTTTTTCGGTTCCCTCTGCGAACGAAAGTGATGGCGGGGTTAGGTGGCTCCATGGAAGAAGAAAGAACTGTGTATTTTGGTACAAGTTCAAGGTCAAGATGAACCAAAGACAAAAATGTTTGTGTGCAAGTTTCTAGGAAAAACTGTCAAACGTCAACCTTCACAGTAGGTATGTTCGTTTGTTATAAATCAAGAGAGGAAGAACGCTATTGTTTTTAGCACCAGTTCAAGGTCAGAAGTAGGAGAGGCCAAATCGAGAATGCCTCATAACACGATATCAGAAGATTGCAAGCAGCGAATAACTACAAACTAGGCATGTGTCTTCCAGATAATATAAATAGCGCCCGATTACTTCTATGGCTGGCTTATACATTTCAGAGGGAATTGTTGAAAAGTCCACTGGTATTTGTTGGTTGCAAAATAAGGAATACAAAATTGTAAGAAAGGCCCCATTATTCCTAGTGCCAGTTTGGATCGCTCAAAATGTTTCAAAAGTTTGGTATTGATTACAATGTCGTCACTAATTTTGTTATTCCTGCGATTCCTGTAATTCAACCTACTTTGTAATCCCCTGTCCACCCCAAAGATTATGCAATTTGCGAACATAGAAATTACACAGGAAACATTCATTTTCATTCACTGCAACCGACGCAGTTGTGTGGACGTCCGACGGCTACGGGTTATTGAAAGGAGAACGGCAATCCACCTTGAATACTGCAAGGATCCCTCCACCTATATGTGTCTTGTAAAACTTTTCACTGGCCATGCAAACTGGAGACCCTGTAGCTTTCTCGTTAGGACTCGATTATGTTCCTAATCTCGTGAGAAAGTCGAAAGGCTGTGGATCATGACTTTCAGAGCCAATATAATCGTGGGGAAAGGGGGGGGGGGGGCTAATTAGGTGTGACATCTGAGCGGAGGCCAACGTGAATTGACAGAGGCCTTAACGTTTTTTTTGGTGTTTTGTTTTTTTTTGTTTCCTCGGAAATGGTGGGCCCTCGGGTAACTGCAGACGGTCTTTCCCAGCTATTACACGGCGTTATAGCATACTTATTTGAAACATTTCAATCATTCCCACTTCCATGGACCATTGGATGAGATATTTTTTTTTCGGGGGGGAGCGTAAAAAGCAAAAACTGGCGAAAAGCGATCACGGCGGTTCTTTGAAATTGCGGTATCTTTACTATAACGATGTGTCATCAATAATAATACCAACAAATGACAACGCCGTCCATTTTCCGCCGGCGCAGCGAGACCGTGTCGCTACTTTAATGTGTCTACTGCTCAGCCCGATGCATGCAACCGTGGAATATAAGGTGTTTCTAAGACATGCCATTCGACCTGTACAGTCCTGAATTTTCTCTTCTTCACGACAAAGGGAATATAGCTGTGACATAAACCGGCCACGCATGGCTTCTTCCCACATATACCTCTGGTAGGGAAGAAAGTATCAGCAGTTCATCACGTTTCGATATGCTATCCACGAACCCAGGCGCATCTAGGAGCCCTCGTCACGTGATATAGGATACACACAAGAATAACTTCGCTTTTCTCTTTCTGACACATTTCTATAGATTAATGGTGAGCCTCTGGATCACTTTTCCAGCAGGCTCGTCGCAAAGGAAGTAGACGAACCGTGCTTCTTTCCCGGGGTTTCACAGAATCCATGACAGAAATCTTCTCACATTATATAGGACTACTATTTTACATTGACGAATCATATACGGATTCTCCAGTAACTAAATCGTATCGCATTTGAATGATCTCTCATCGTGACGTCATACAGACACCGCCGTCGTTCTCCTGCTAGTGACTATCAGACGACAAGGTAATAGGACTACTGCTCTCGTAACGACCCGACCTCAATAACTCACACGACGGGAGAGAAAGGGGAGGGGTAGGTCGGAACTTTCAACTAGAAGGCATTACTCTCCCACCCCCAATTGACACAATTTTTTTTTTGGTATGATGTTCTCGAGTAATCTATTGTCGGTCACGTTTCTTACCAAAATGACATTGAACGTATGTATCAGCAGCGATAATGGCGTCCGTGATTATTCATCATCGTACTACTGACGTCATCAGATCCATGGAACGCCAATTCCATTTCTTCATTCAGAGGTGTCCGGGTAGCACCCATGCTGCTGCACGGATAGTCCAGGGAGACATGACGCTCTCAACAGGTCTGGCGTCGCCGTAGACTTCTGGTTTGTGAGACCACGGAGATATTGTAGTAATTTTAAGACTTTTCACTTAATTTCGATGCTATTAGAATATTACCAAATTAATTTTGGATTTGGTTGCGGTCGCCATTGATTCATCTCATCCAGGATCGGTCTACATTTTTATGTTGAATCGCAGGGATCTTGGCCTATTAAAAGGCCGAGTCGTCGGTATCGATTCTGGTGAGGCTAGGCTCAGGCCTTAGGTAGGCCTATAATCTGCGAAAAAGAAAACAATTAGTGCGGGCGCTTGTGGTGTGATCGGGATATGATGCTGTCACTGGACGGTCCGATATTGTCCTTCTACTGTTGGAAGACGTTATACGGTATAAAATTTGTAAAGGTGTTATTTAATTCGACCGATAACTTATAGTTTAGTATTTCACTCCGCTCCATTATAGTTTTGCCGGCTTGGAGCGGAGGGACATTTTTATACTTTCTCGACGGATAAGATTGAGGACCTTCAATGTGGTTATGTCTACTGGGAACCCTATTTTCATGGCACATGAGACGTACATTCCTATCATCGTTCATATTTCGCCATGGAAATGGTTGGTGGTGGCTTGCTGTAGATAGGATGGAACTTTCACGGGATTATAATTATTTCGTTAAAATAAGTCCAAGAACATTGAAAGGTCAATCTGGGGCCAAATTTTTTATAGTGCGAACTGCTGTCAGTGTTGCATCAAGTTGACTTACTCCTACCCTTTGTAATATAGATTAGTCTGTTTCCTTCGCCTATTGAATTTTTAGCGGGCAAAATGTACTCGATTAGATCTATTCGGTCTTGATCACATAAATGGTACTCATTAAGTAAAATTTCCACCCTTCCAGTAGGAATAGTCACTGATCAATTGGCCATTGAAACCATTACTCTGACGAATCTCAGCTATTTTAACGACACGACGGACCGGCCGATTCGGCCGGTTCGCGTTGGGGCGCATTTCAAGCCCCCGTGATTGTAATTCTCTGCTGGAGGGTATGGCCTTTAAAGCCTTCCTATCAAACGAAATATCAGATCATTGTAAGCCACTAACTATTGTCACATTGAATTTATCTTACAACGCAGAGAGTATTAGTTTTCACACTCAACGCTGTGCATACATGCGAGTAGTGAATCCGACTTCCATCATGCAGTGTACTGTCTTACCGGTATTACTAGATCTAGTTTACAACACTGCCGTTGCCCCTATCAATTGTGACAAATAAGACATTGTCATTTGGTCTTGGGTAATTGGTCCCTGATCAACCTGATCAGACACCAGTTGCGTTTGAATATTTAACCATCAAATCACCGCGTACTCTGTTCACTCTGTCCCAAGCATCTGCCAATCAACTGTTTTATCTGTTTTCGAATTCTAACGCTATTGATGCGCGTCTACTTGATCGGACGCGAACCATGAGTCTAATATTCATACTGAAGAGGCAACGCATTATTGAACGCACGCAATATATTGAAGCAATTTCGAAATGTCCCCCGCACCCGGACTGACAACGCGAACAACACCTTCATGTCGTTAAAGTGTTTTGCCCATCTCCGGTATGTGTTACTCTACTGGGGACAAATTGAGACGGAGTTTTCCCTGGACACGGACTGACACGCGAATTACATTCTCGTGCGTTAAATTATTTGATCAACTTGGTCGGGTGTTTACTCGAAGCCGCGTTCCATGCACGCGGGCGGCTGGGCGGGGGCGTTTGGAGACCCGTTTTTCCATGCCCGCGGGTCGGGCGGGCGGGCGTTTTCATTCGAGTCACGCACCCTATTCATCACTTTAGTTGTATATGATGCTATATAAGAAACCGTGTAGCCTACTATTAATATATTGATTATTATTATTTCTTTTCTTGTTATAATTGTTATTATTATTATTGTAGAATTGTTATTATTATTATTGTCGTTGTCGTTGTCGTTGTCGTTGTCGTTGTCGTTGTTGTTGTTGTTGTTGTGTTGTTGTAGTTGTTGTCGTCGTCGTCGTCGTCCTTCGTCGTCGTTGTCGTCGTCGCGTCGTCGCTGGTCGTCGCTGTTCTGGAATGTCAACGATT
>JAODTK010000963.1:0-12775 GCA_026419785.1 Sclerodactyla briareus
GAAGCAGTGGCGTATCCAGGAATTTTCAATGAGGGCCGTGGGGGCTGGATAATTTCAGGTGGGGCAAATCACTCTAAGCGGATCGCCACGAGTGTTGGCGCGGAGCCAGTGCGCGACCAAGAAATTCAGCTAATTAGACACCCCAGATGGCAGGAAATGGCACTTCCTGACCTAATTCAAGGAGCTGATGAAGTCGCATCGCCACAGTTTTTTTCGTCATTAAAATGGTGGGCGTGCATGAAATTTCCTCAATCTCAAAAAAAGTTGTCAGAGTAAATGTCCTTGCAACTCACGTTCAGTAGGCTCACGAAAGGCGACAATATACTAATGCGCGCGGAAACGCGTAGTTCTGCTTAAATTTGGGGCAATTCAACGAAAAGAAGGGCACTCATTATAACTAAATTGTTGGCAATGCTTTCACTTTTGCTTTGTCCAAGCTCATTCTTCATATTATTGCAATTTGTTGCGATATAGAACACCGAAACAACTACTCCGTTCTGAGTATAAGTCATTCCTCTGATGTTTTGGCATTTGCAGGCGGGCGTTTGATGCAACTGGGTGCAATATAGCAAACCTGAACATCCAGTCCGGCTTCGGGATTATTATGCGTTTCACCTGCATAATCTTATAGTAACTCGTGTAGATGAAAATTTTGGCACTTTAGGTGGTTGTTGTGATGCCATTGGGCAGGATAGAACACTGAAGCCAGGGGACGCCGCAGACGGAAGACCAGCTAGGGGTGGGGGTTACGGGGCTTATAGCATATCACGATCCGCTACCTCGGTCAAGGTCAAAACGTTATTCTGGGAGGCGGTAGTGTTTTCACTCAGGTTCCGGGCTTCGTGTCTCTGCCTCCTTTCACCTTCCTCAAATTCGTATTATCACTTTTCTTGAGTCCAAGAAATATTCGAGATGCTTTTTTAATGTGATTTTTTGATGCGATGTAATGTAGAGTAGCGCCCAATGCCGATACGCCTTTCATTACAGAGACACGTGTTTATATACCTGTGAATATTAATAAAAAAAGGCACGACTGGTATGGTCCCGTAGCAAAACCCATATAAATACAGCTCTACTCGGCCGAAATACGATTTTTGTTATTCATTGGGCGGTCATAATTGAGTCATGTGTGGACCACCGACCACTTAGCCTAAAGGCAAAAGATTGGTTGACGGCATAACGATCCTCCTCCCCAACAAATTATGACGTTATTTCTTGCAGGGACATTTCTTTCGAAGATATTCATAAGGCTGTTGTATCCTATCTATATGTGACGATTGTATAGCTATAGGAAATAGAGAATGGGTACGCTGATATTAACTTTAGGCCGGCGGGACCTTGAACTGTTTAAAATATTGAGGCGCGCGCGCCGAAAATTTTCAGCTTTATTGTAGGAATTTCCGAATTTTTTGCTATGAAGAAGGTTAAAGATATTAATACTGTTGGGGAAATAAGTCCTCGTCGGGATGTGTAAATTTAAGCGTACCCACCCGGGCTCGTCGACGAGATGGGGAAAAATTCTCCGAAGGAGAGGGAGGCTTCCCCGACGGAGGTGGGGTGGCCCCTCTCCTCCTCCCCCGCTGGCCCCACCCTTGACATAATCTTATCTAACCTGAAATTTTTCCTCATATTTCATCAAGCGAGCCCACAAATTTGGGTGCGAACTTATGTGATTTGCGTGCATACCGCTGAAATACGCACGGTATGGGAAGGAACATTCTCAACTGTTGAAGTTCGTTGCGCTGAAGCCATGTCCATGTGTGTTCATAAAGATCGAGGGTCCAGCCATAACTAACCGATTCTTGAAGCTTTGCCGCAGTGATAGGTACAAGGGAAAGCGACTGCGCGCGGAGCGCGTTGAAAATTCAGGCTGCTCGGTTTCAAATTCAGGTGTTCGGGCACAACTTCCGGTATTTTTCCCATTAACTAGTCCCGTAGCCGTTTTCCACCTATTCGTTGGTCGATATTTGCTTTCGAAATTTTTAGTCTCCATTTTCACGGATAGATACTCTCTGCCTACCTAGTGACTTGATGTTCAACAATAAACCATGGGATGGCGTCCAATTAACCCAGTCACTGGAATCACTCCCCAACAAACCCAAAACTACTGCCTCAGTGCACTGTATTCTACAAAGTACAAACCAAATCCTGCACGAAAGTTGGAATCTGCACGTCCTGGATTATGATGAATACCGAAATTCAGGGCAGTTCCATCTTTTGTGCAGTTATGACTTATGAGGACATCTTGGACAGAAACAGATTCTTATTTCGCAGCGTTAGCGCCGGGATTTTTTCAGGAATTCTGATGTCAAAACTTGCCATCTTCGTGTTTACATGCGCAACATGACTCGTATTGTGAGATATTGTGGATTGTGATTTTTACATATGAAAAAACAACAACAACAGACTAACGAAATTCGCAGGGGAAGCTTATGGGGGAGGAGGGGGGGCGACGGACTCCCGCGCCCCGTAGCTACGCCACTGTTCTGAAGCCATGTGGGTAGGACTATAGAAGAATGCTTGATGACACTATTTTTAATTACTGGGTTGGTCTACAAGAAAAGGACAGTCCGTGATTGTATTGGTGAGGGAGGTTCATCTTAAGGAAATTATAATTTTTCCGTTATTATCAGATTACGAGCTAACGGATCGGAGGTCTTAAGTTCAATGAAGCTCTCAAGCTGTGGCAAAATTTGCAATCACCCGGTAAGAACAGTTTTACTGTAGACGTTTTCTGTGATGCGTAAGCCTGGTTTATAATGATTCCAGTGAATTTTGCTTAGGAAAATGGGATTACTACTCCAATTCCAAGGGGCGGACAAACCAGTGTCGTGAATCTCAGGGAATCGGAGACTCATACTAATATATATTACTTATACGATTGCACAAAGGTGGTTTCAAAACAGACAAACATCTGTTTTGGAAAACTTCCATTTCGTTTGACCAAATGTTTTTTTTTGCTTTCAAGTCGGTGGGTACGTTGTTTTCTGTATTCTTGTTAAATTTATTCCATGGGAGAGTTAGGAATCTCGTTTTATTTCGCAATCGATTCCGAAATATAACTTTCGATTTCAGAGTGAGACCTGAAATATCAGTGAAGTAACGGCAAATAGCTACGTCTTGGAGGAAACTGTCCAATTTTACGTCATCGTTCACAATCTAAAGAAGCAATCACACCACGTTTCACGTAGTTGTTTATGCATTGCTGACCCTCTTAGTAGACTGTGGGTTGCTGTGTAGGCTAGGGCTTCTATGAAGCACATAAGTAGAATAACATATGAGTATATGTTTTCTTCCAATATTACGTAATAGGCCTATTTGCCATGAAAGTTTATTAAATTGGCAGATCGGAGCGAAACATCGTACCGGTCGGAGAAGTGTGCAAATTATTACTGTGGTTTTTAATATTTCATTGGACAGAATAGGCCACCATGAATAGTACGTTTGGGAAATGGACCTAGTGAGTTGTGAGAGACGGTCGAGAAAGTTTTCCAAGCTGTTCAATGTTTTGCAGAGAAAGTTCTCAGCGCACGAGTGGGAAGGTAAGAAAAATCATTTTCGCCGTCAATTACTAATGAACACGTTTCGATGTTCATGATTTCGTAGCATGTAGGCTGGAAAAAAGTGGTTTATTTTCTACTAAACTTTACTTAGCTTTTCTATAAACGTTATGCCTTCGGTACAATGTGCATGACATCGGCGATGACCTTGTCGGTAGGCAGTACTTGATGATGATTGATTGCTCGTTTATACAGCGAAGCATATGCTTAGATACTGCAGGGAACGTGGCGAAAACATATCTGGGACCGTACTGATCGAGGCCATATGATATAGATCCATGTGAGATAGAAGCGCAACATGATTCACAGCACGGCTTCCCTTGAACAGACTAAATAAACCGAACCGCGACTTTGCCTTCTTGACTGAGTTTACGCTCCACACCTCGACTGACCCCCACTTTTAGAAAGATTTCTCTATCCTCCTGGATGTCCCGGAGCTGGCGCAGCTGTCCCGTCCCGGCTTTTTCTGGTGGTCCCTTTTTTAGGGGGGGGGGGTGGGAGCTAGCTGGGGCAAAGGTAGATTCTTTTAAATTTGGGTGAATAATTTTTGGTAGATGGCCCTCTGAGGCGGAGCACCACCATAGGTTGGCGCGGATCGCACAAGAAAATTTTTGACTTCACAAACTCTCAGGTTGCCGGAAACGGAACTTCACGAGTGTCTATCCTGCTTGTTCCCTGCCTTGAAATATAGATCTCGTTCCATGCAAGTTCCTCAATTAACGTAAAAAGTGTTGTGTAAAAATTAGTATTAATAGATATCACATGGGTTACTGCGATATAAGAATCATTAATGGGATGTCATGTCACCACGGGTTGACGTGTCGTGTCATTATTGCCATTATTGCTTCGTACTTACCGATCACATTCGTCTTATGGAGTTGTTATGCTCACGGACTTTACCAATCAGGTCACCAGATTGCCGCATTTGCACTAGCCGCTCGAAGCCAGCAGTCGCGGCTCTATCAACTAGCCCCCATCGGAGGGGGGGGGGGGTCTTGGCTTTGAAACGAAGATATAGAATTCGACTGAAGCAGTGGTGGGCAGGTAAAGGTACTCTTTTCTATTTTTTTATCAATTGAAAAAAATCAACTCGTTTTACATAATGCATATCAAACCGACTACCATGGATGTCACTTATACGGCATCCATTGCTCAACTCTGTATATGACCATTCTAGGTTATTTCCAAGGTGTGAGTGATTCAGGAACTTCAACGACGGTTTTCCTTTGCATTCAGGTGAGGACTACGTGATTGCTTATCAGATAATTGATGAGTCGAACTTTTTTCAGGTCATTGGTCACACCGCACAATGCGCACATTGGATTGATTGTTGATTGCATGCTACTTGATTGCCTGATTGAACGGACAGCATAACTGCACACTTGAGTAATAGAATGAATGGGTGTAGCATCTATATAAGGTAGTAGGTACCGAAATTCCAATACACATAATTCATCGCCATGCATTCGAACCAAGAATCATTATATTGAATGTTTTTGTGTGTTTATTTAGCGTCCACATTAAGTTGTCAATACTCGTCACAGTACGGAAATGAGGCGAAGCGTGGTTGTCGACTTGACGGTTGGTCACTATTATGTACTACTCTACACGAGCCTGTGCACTCGACCTTAGAGAATATTAGAATAGCATTCCACTTTCATGACATTGATGAGTAGGCTTGGACCTGGTTATCGCGAGAAAATGTTGACGCTGCGGAAATTTGGTTAGGCCTAAGGGGTGGAAGAGGCATGACACTTTGTTTAATTCATTGCCGATACGCAGATTCAACATAAAAATATCACACCACGGACGTTTCCGGTTTTCGGGGGGCTTGAGCCTTTTTTTTGGAAGGGGGGGAGGGCTTTGAGCCCTCAATCCCCCCCCCTCCGTAGAACCGAGTCTATTCCTGACCCCAATCTTCGTGACATTCCCCCCCCCCTCACCTACGGAAGAGTTCTCACGAGCTCCCGAACACCATTCGTGGTAGGCTAACAACCGGTAGAATGGATTTATAATGGTAAGTGGTATCATAACGCTTTGCAAGCGAACAATTGCGGGTTCGAAATCTAGCATTACCCCGACTTTTTCCCTATGCTGTAGTTGCAGTTACAATAGGCGAGGTCTTGGTCTATACTTCATGGTTCCGCATGTAATGCATTGTAATTTCTTGGGTTACTGGATTCGTTACGGGTTATTTGCAAACAAGTCCTCGCCGGTCGGCTGTGAGCAGTCCACGTTGAACTTGAACTTTCCGCTCCTTCAGGTTCCAAGAAGGTGGTCGGGTCCTGAAGTTCACGATCTTCTTCCTTACGGATTGAGATCTAAAACTAGAATATTGTGGCAGGGTAACCCGCCAGAGCCGTCCAGACGTATATATCCCCGCATCTCTTTCTCAATAAATTTGATGAACATGAAACCGACAACTTCGTAGAAAAGAGACATTTATAGACTTTGTGAAACGACAAACGTGTACCGGTATCATGGGTCATCCGAATTGAAACCGAAGGGGCTAACCTATGAAATGGATATTTCAGGCCCAAAATCAGTTTTTTTCATCCATTTCCATCAATTTCTACTCCAGAGGACGTTTCTTGTGTGATCCTCATTCTACTGATCAAACAGTACTATTTTTGCATGAAATATTATATACAACACCACAGGTACTCATTAATGATATACAGGGTTTCTATGTAAAGGGGACACAAAGTATTAAATAAATCAACCCAACACAAGCTTTTAATTTGTTTTTAAATGAATTGATCCTGGATGATTTTGTCAATTTCTGACAGGGATATTAACAAATTCTTCATTTAATGAGTTTCGGTTTGTAGAGGGGCCATAGGAAGCATATTTTTTTCCTTGGTTTCATATGTACGGGGAATGGGACACCCAAGTGATTTTGGCTAGATTTCGGAAAAATTAAGAAGTGTTGTTTGTGGTACTTCAATTTTTCAAAAAAGTCGAATTTTGGGGGGACACCATGTCCCACTGTCAACATTTCAAAATCTATTTTTTTCCCACTTACATTCGATTTGTTTGCTTCAAACGTTGCCATCAGTTGTATTGTCACATGGTCTCCGTAAAAGAGAATAACAAACAGGAATTAACTTTTCCTGTTCAGTTACAACTATATAAATGGTTTTCTAGTAAGGCCATTGGGGGGACACCAAATTTACATAATGACAATAATTCTTGGATCATGATTTTGTGATTCCATTAACTTGGTTTTATTACCTACTTTAGGGAGAGCTGGGGAAGTTTACTTCAGTCATTAACTACAGCATAGATATACACACAAGAGAATAGGTGACTGTCAAGAACTCAAAGAGTTCTCCATGTACCTTTCATTGTATGACGCCCCCCTATAACCCAGGACAGAGTGAGTCATGCAAAGGTGGGTCCAATTCACTTATTGTACATTGACACACCCCTCATTCCTTAATGGCTTCATTCTTGAAAAAACCCACCATTAGCCCGTGCCTATTATTTTCCTACTAATCGAACAAAATGACGCACCCCAGAGTCATTTTGTGACTTACTATTTATTGAAAAGTCATATTTAGTCACTTTGAATTTGACGATGACCAATATGACACGCCCTGTCCGGGGTTTGGGAAGTGCGTCTTACAGTGACAAGTGCATACAGGGGTGCACATTTTACCGAGTAGCATTCTGGAAAATATCCTGATATTGTTAGGACAATGAAATTAATATTCCACTCTGATGAAACAGGAATGTGAACTATTGGTGAAACGACATATGTTGACTAAATATTGCAATCAACAATAGCCATATGCCTTGTAATTTGATGGATGCACCCTACACCCCTGAGGGGTGCATCTACAATTGACCAGTGCATAAGGGGTGTACAAATTTACCAAGTAGCATTCTGAAAATAATCGGATATTGATAGTGACAAAATTGATTATTCCATTGATTGAAACCGTAATGTGACTAATGGTGCAACTTATCCATATTTTACTAATATGGAATCAACACTAGGCCTATATGTACTTGTAAATTGATGAGGCAACCCTACAGCCCCGTACAGCTGCGTCCAAGCACATTCATTCAAGATTCGACCTTACCACATGACCCCCGCCAGAGGTCACTCAGTCAAGAGGGTCCACATGCCAGGTCAACAATTATTCACAAGGTGACCTCCGCCTTCGCAGATATTCCATCTCCATTATAGCCCAAAAAACATTTTTTGGACCCCTAAGTGACCTCGAATGACCTTATGATATTCCAGTTTCTATGAAAAAGTGTTACTCTCCATGTGATACATCCACTCCTATGAGCATTTTGCATTCTGATGAACACATGGACCCAGTGCTATTGCCGAAAAAGTATAAAATCATTTCGACCCCTAGTGACCTTTGGTGACCTTCATTGACATGGCGGTTTTTTTGAAAATTGTTCCACTCCATTTGATCCTCCACTCCTAGTCGCATATTGCATTCCAATGACATGTCCAATGGTTTTTGCGAAAAAGGTATAAAATTGAACTTTGCCCCTTGTAACTACCATAGTAAGTGTCCCATCGAAGCAGGATGTTTTTTTCCCTCCATCAAGCACACAAAGCTCTATCACATTCCAAAAATATTCCCTTTCTATTTTTTTGCCCTTAACTCCTTACATAAGCCATTAATTCAAGATTCTACATCTAACCACATGACCACCCGCCAGAGGTCAAATTCAGGTCGAGGTCAACACACCTGTCAGGTCAACATTATATCACAATGGTGAACCAGCCAGCCTTCGCAGATATTCAATTCTCCGATTATAGTCAAAAAACAGTTTTTACCCCTAAGTTACCCCGAAAGACCTTTAATTATATGACAGTTTTTAAATGAAAATTGTTACTCTCCGTGTGATACACCCACTCCTAGAGCATATTGCAGTCTGAGACACACCCAATTGCTAATTGCCGAAAAAGTACTAAATCCTTTTTCGACCCCTAAGTGACCTTTGGGACCTTCAATGACAGGCGTTTTTTATGAAATCTGGTTTACACTCCATGTGATATATCCACTCCTAGGAACATTTGGCATTGTGCTTGTCTGTCTTGTCTGTACTATGCAACACCGAACTAGTGGTTATCACTGCCTAGGCAGTGATAGTTGGCCCTATTCACCAAGTTTCATGAAATCCATGAAGTTTGAATTCACATACATTATGCTATTAGGCTACTGGCCAAATAAATGAAACTGACAAATGACACATTATTATTCAGGAAATCTAAAAGCCTGAATTGCATTGGGAACATTTTAGTAACAGTGCAGGTTCGCTTTTGGACAATAGGCCGGTTCATAATGCAACATTTGGGAGGAGACCCGTCGAAGAAAGCCGGCTATCAGCGTTCATCTCACTATTCGCTGTGCGACGAGTGGCAAATATCTGTGTCCCCGTACCGCTGAGCTGAGGTGCCTTTATGATCTATCGTTGGTTCAGGTCATTCCAGAGACCCTTGGAACGGAGTCTATATGGCATGGGATGTTCATCATGGGTGATGGTTTAGGGAAAACTGAAAACTGAAATCGGAGCCGTTAATTGGTGCTGCTAGTTAACCCCTACAGGTTCAATTGGAGGCGTAGACTGCATAAAAACGACTAATTCACTCAGTTGAATTCAATGTGTGGGGTTATCTGTCGAGGGAGTTATCAGGTTTGCTAATCCTCAGATATGAAACGATATCCTCATAACACTTTATTCGATAATATCTGCGATCATGTGCGCGAATGTTTCATTTTTACTGTTATGTTAGCCGGGCCGAATGCCGATAGCTGCAGTCGACACACATCGTTGTTCTCGCCCCTGGATCCCAGCCTGTGCTTTGTGCGTCCCCTGTCGCCTGTACCTCTGGTGATGGTACATACCTCAGCAAGCCACCCTTTCATGACGTTGTCACCTATCGTTACTGGTTGTATTTTGGTTTGCCATTTTCGTAAGACTGTCAACTAAAATCGACAATTCACTCAGTTTGAATTCTGTGTTTGTTATCTATCGAAGGAGTTATCAGGTTTGCTAATCCTCAGATATTAACGATTACGATAAACATTTATTCGATATACTCCGAGCATTGCGCGAATGTTTCTTTTATCTGTTATGTTAAGCCGGGCTCGAATGCCGAGAGTTGCAGTCGACCACATACGTTGTTTCTTCGCCCCTGGTCCAAGCATTGGTGGCTTTGTGCTTTCCCCCTGTCTTGCCTGTCCCTCTGGGCGAGGTCCAATACCTCAGCAGCCACCCTTTCATGACGGTTGTAAACTATCGTACTGGATGTATTTTGGTTTTGCATTTTTCGTACTGATTCACATAGCTATAGTTTCATGAAGATTCCCTTTCTTTTTTCCGAGAATCTGGCATCCTGGTAGTGCAAATTATGTTTGATCAGAGTTTCCCGCGCCCTGGACCCCTTGCGCGGTCCCTGTGCGGCGACCCCTGCCAGGTGGCCCTTACCCCCACTGTGACCCACCCCACGGCTTCACCATGGCTCTGACTTCTCTGTACTGGAATTACTTATTATTCTCATTACTTCGTAGTCTATATGCCATTTTCGTACCGACGTTACCCCGCTCCCCTTTTACCTAAATGGAAGACTCCTCGTCCGTCTGATTAGCGAATGTATACTATTTGGGCCCGCGAGCACGATTGCTTTTGCGGTACCCTGCATCCCTGATAAGCCCGGTGGTCGCGCATGTATGTCTCCGCCGCCCCCCACCTCCACGACATATGAATACAATCACCGCCCTGTAAAATAGACACTGAACTCACAACAGTTCTCTTACACGCGTTGGACCTTACTCGAAATGCCAGGCACTCTTTCATCTCCAGGATATTTCTGCCAAATGTCCCCTTTATTGTTCCTTCCGTCCTTAGGACAAGGCTAGCTATGTGGATCTGCAACGTATTCATTGCTTCTTTTGGGATGCATCACGAATTCAGATGAATAGGAACAATAACTCGCTATCGGAGTCGGATTTTACGCCGTTGGTCACGAGTTTTTCATTTAAATGGTTAAATGGAGAAGGCGCGAATAGCTTTTTTCATGAGCACAGTTCTACCCGCAAAAGCGTTGTCCTACTTAATCCCGAAATAAAACGGATAGTCCAGTATTCTGGGGGTGATGAATGTTCCTCAGCAGAAAGTGATGAATTTTCTTTCTTCCAGTAGAAGGATGAGTTTTCCAGCATAAGTGATGAAATTTTATTCTTCTAGTAGAAGTGATGAATTATCCGGCTTAGTAAAGTTTATGAATGTTTCTGCTTAGTGGAAGTCAAAATCCTGATCGATTTTCATTGGCAGGAACTCCCCATCCTTCGGAAATTATGGGGTTATTAATGTAAAAGTGACAGCCAAATTCCTAAATATTTAAGTATAGGTTACGTAGATGGTTCAACATCATGTAATATTCATGCGGAGAATTAACACACTAGGCAATTTCGCGCCATGTTAGGGCGTGGGCGATAAGTATGAAGGTGAGGTAAACGTGGACTTCCTCCTCGGAACTGAGATAATTGGTTGGTTACGCGGTATTCGTAAAACTACTTGGCAATTCGTATTTTAGTGTTGGTAAAGTAGATTACAGGACGGGGTATATTTCAGTAATGACACCCAGGTAGAGAGTGAAGAACGACACAAGGATAAACTTGGGAGAACGGAATAGACGATCGACGGAAATTTTGGAAAAGATGTTTTCAATGTATGCAATTTTCATACAAAATGTGGGGCCTATACCGCGTCAGTAGGTATTCTCTGGCGTGAATCGTTACGTGTTCAAAATCATCTTACTAGGCCTTGCTCGATATTTGACAAAACGATTATAATAGGGCATGTAATCCATGTATAGATTTTTATCACCCCCTTCATTTGGCCACAATTAGAGAATTAGACCTAAGCTTGACCCCACCTGAATTAAGCTATGTTTTCAGGAATAATGGCACATGCAGTCTAAGTATACGAACTCGAGAGTCCAGGGTCGAAGGGTGAATTATGAGAGGTATGTGAATTGGATGCCCGGAAAAAAAAACTTAAGAACCTGGTTCCGCGATGTGACCACTGCCCGAATTTTCCCGATATTAAGGAGAGTTCATTCTCTGTCACAATCGTCCAATCATTTTGAGCTATGTAGAAATTCCTTTTCAGACAGAAAAGAGCAACGTCTCACTGAACAGTTGATTAAACGCAACTCGATCAAGAAAAATAGAAAAAACCACATTGGGATTAATTAGTCTAGATGCCCCGCAGCCTCGTCCTAGCCTAACTTATTCCCTTTCACCAGAGGTGAGAAAATAATAAAATTTATTCACAGTCCATCACAATTCCAGGCCAGTCACATTCCAGATTCAATAGGAAGCGAGTCATGTCGATTATGGGCAAGTTCACATCCTTTTGTTTATCCTTGCCGGAGGCAGGAAGGACTGTACGCAGTCAGCCTGTGCGTGGTGTGTGAGTGTGTGGTGTGTGTGAGTGTGTTCGTGCGTGTGTGTGTGTGTGTGTGTGCGTGTGTGTGTTGCGTGTGTGTGTGGGCGTGGCGTGGCTGTGTGTTGTAGTTACACCCCGATCTTTCAGCACGATATCTAAACGAACGCAAACAGATATCAAGTTCCAATTAGGCTACGTTGGTTGCTCATCGTGGTAGGAATTTTGTAGTGCAGTATCAAAGTCATTCAAAGGTTACGACAGGACAAGGTAAAAAAACCTGTCAGCACGACATCTAATGAATGGCCATTCCATTAATATAATATCTAGTAATTTATCTAGCGTATATCACCGACTGCTGTCGTACCAAAGCGCTTTTACAGATATTACGGCTGATCAGTGGAACCGTACGCGCCCCTCCGACAATCCCCGGAGAGTAAGGTGCGGCCATTGTAGGCACAGATTGTACCTAAATTCCTCACAGGTCCCAAATCATCACCTGGGTGGGGTTGGGGCAAGCCGAGACAAAGTGGCCTTGCCCAGGGCACTCGGAAACAGCTGACGTCTCTGGGATCGAACTCAATAACTTTCGATCTGTAGTCGCGAAGCTATACCGACTGAGCATAATCCGCTCTCTATTAAATTCATATTATGTCTGCGGGTTGCACATATGGTGAGGGTGAAACCTATTGTTTTGTTTTTTGGTTTCAGGTCACGGTCATTGAAGGTCACCATAGTATGATCCTTCTATATCTTGGGCACGAGACATTTCAGAGAAATGTTGTATTGGG
>JAODTK010000964.1:0-12643 GCA_026419785.1 Sclerodactyla briareus
TAGCAGATTGCTCACAAACCGTGAGGCCGATTATGACAAAATTTTGTTTGTGTAGCACCAGGGGATGGGTGTACACGATCTGATTAGATTTGGGGGCAAGCAAAGTCATAACTTAGTTGGGTAATAGATTATTTTATGTATTTATTGTTTTAAGCTGTTGTGTACAGTGATGTAGTTTGCATGTAGGGACCGAATGACAGGTAGATGAACTGGATTAATGATTAGATTTTCAGCCTAAAATATGGTAAATAGTGTCGTCTATTTGCATTATTATTATGTTGAATTTTTCAATTTGCCGATTTTGTTCACACAAACGTGGGTGGATGTGGTCTCTACCATGGTTCCCAGAAATTAAACGTGAAGTCGGGCGTCACTGGAGGTCATTTAAGTGTCTAAAGTTGCATAATGCATGCAATTTTGAAAGTTTGTGGGATTTCCACCAAAACTTGGTAGATGTGATGGTCCACCTTTGATCCTGATCATTTTAAGGTACAGCTGGGGTCAGTAGTAAGAGGTCTTTTAGGTGCCTATTTCGAATAATTGTTCCAATTTCACCAAACTCAGTAGTCATGGGTGGTACATTTCTGGATCTGTGTGTTTGATGTTCATGAATTGATTGAATTCCATCATATAATAACACCTGTTAGAATAAGCACTGAGGAACAGAGTAAAACCATAGCTACTGTGACAATTTTACTGCTGTTAGAAGTTCCCACAAGCAAAACACGCCTTACCCAACCCCAATTTGATTAGGTTGATTAGACCTACAAAAATTACTGTAACATTTTTCTTGACGAGGGGCTGCATGAAGAGTTGGTGTTTGTGTAGTGAATAATACAACCCCTGATCCCGCAAACAGGCGAGACACTTTTTGGAGATCGCCTTGTTTGTAGAGTGATACCGGTATCTTCCCTCTTATCAAATTGTTTAATTTTTTTCAAGGAATGGAACTAACATCCCCTAATTACATCTGAAAAACTGTCTTGCAGCGATAAGGCCAGCCCGGTCATGGGCGAAGTTGCAGGCTCCACCATTGCAACGGACTTGCTGTGTCTGGAGATCACGAGAGATGCACAATGAATTTGCTGTTAAACCTGTTGTCATGGGCGAGCACAAAACTAAGTCAACGTGTTTGAATGAAACGCTCTCATTGGTTCATCATAAGAGTAAAAAAAACAAAAACAGCTAATGTGCACGAACATAATATACAAGGTAAATTACTTTTTGATAATCAAACCATGCAATTTATTTCGGTTGGGTAGGACTGTACAAAGTCAATAGGAGAAAAAGTCAAATAGATGAGGATCTAAAAACAGGCCCAAACATGCATACATGGAAAAAATTGGCTAATTTTACAGTCAATATCATGGTGTAAGTTATCTTTTTTAATACATCTGACACAAACTCATTACCTCGATTGAACGAATTGTTTCCTATTTTTCATCAAACATGATGTTTGTTGATTTGACAATGTTTCTAACAATTAGGGAACAAGAATGCAATTATGCATAGTGATTACTTGCCAATATTCCAAACCTTGTAACGAAAGGAGACTTTCCGGATCACCTGAAATCTGACTATTAGCTAAGCAGGCAAGTAGCAAATAATTAACTTACCACACACCAAACGTCTGATTGTGCTGTCAAGTTGATTTAAAGTAAGATCTTCCTTTGGTCTAATTTAACTACAAGAGTAAAATGTGACCTCTAATCCCTACTTCCCCGAAATGGTAAGGGTTCTATCTACTATGCATGTCGGATATTATATGTAAGTTATTCAAAAGCTGGTTCACTCAAGGAATGAAAAAACATGACAAAAGCTGAGAATGTCACTGTCCAATACCAACGCTAATATTTCGTGGGTCATGGAAAGTTTCCAGGTCCAAGTGATAGCCACACAGATGATAGTGAAAAGGGTCCATTCTTGGAGTTTGGGATTGGGCCTCCTTTTGCTATGACACACTAGATTCAATCAACACATCCACTAAGTATATTTGCACTTACATACTAGCCTAGTGAAAGTTTTACATTGGTCTCCAAATCGCCATTAAAAGTTGGTCACATGGAGGAGTCTTCAACGTGGATGAGCGGCCCGGCCGGGTAGATGGGACTCTCCATTACGCCGTATGTATGCTGTGAAATGAGGACCCTCCTATTTCATAGTCGCTTGTTATGATGGGAACCCCTTACTCCCTATGTCTGCTGTTGATGGGACCCCCTACTCCAGATGATGCTGTTAGATGGGACCCCCTTATCCCATAGGCTGCTGTTAGATGGGACTCCCCCTACTCCATATGTGACTGCTGTTAGATGGGATCCCCTACTCATTGTCGGCTGTTAGGTGGGACCCCCCCCCCCTCATTCCATATGTCTGTGTTGATGGGACTTCCCTTCTCCATCTGTTTGCTTAAAACCACAGAAGGGCGGAACACTGAAGTCAAATTCCTGTTATACCGTGCAGTGCGGGAATATATCTCCGGATTGAGAGGATCAGTTAAGCTGGTGGCTTGTGTGGGACAAACCGCCGAGAGCCCTTCATGCGGAAATTGTACGGGGAATGGCGACACCAGTCAGGTATAGGTTTATTTCAAGCAGGTTCCTTTAAGAATAGCCATGGTGTGGGTGGGGGTGTGTGGTTCTCAGCTGCTTTTCGAAGATCAACCTTGTTTAGGCTCAACCCAGCTGTGCTGGAGGAGCTTTTTGTGATGCCCAATGTCATTCTATATGTCTGTCCGTCATCTGTCTGTCTATCCAGTATGTAAACTTTTGCTTTTTTGGCACCAAATGTTAGTGCTTTGAGGGATCTTGACTAAAAACTTGGTCACAATGTTCATTGACGGGGGGTCCGTTGACCACCTGGAGGTCAAGTCAAATAGCATTAAAGCGAGTCACAATGAGACATTATGTGGAAAAACGCCAAAAACGACTCTTGGCTAGTAGACTGTGGTACTTAGCGTCCCACAGGAATTGCGTAAAGATGAAAGGTCATTCATTGAGGGGGGGTTGATGAACTTTGTTCAAATGTAGATAATATGCAATTGCATGTTTTGGGACCCTGAACACTTCATGCCCGATGGATGTTGACCCAAAAGTTGAGACTTAATTGTTTTTTTCTTCATTGACTGCTGGGTGACCTTTGACCAACTAAAGGTCAAAGGGGAAATCAGTGATGAAACACTACTTCTCCTGCAGATTAGGTCGGATTGCCATGGATACACGGACCCAGTATAATCATCATAGTGGTACCTTTGATTCTCACAGGGGGAATGACTTGAAAGGTCATTAAAGCGGGGGGGGGGGGGGGGTTGTTAGTAGGCAAATTTGCGTTCAAATTGAAAAATAATATGCAAAATTGCATGTTTTGGTTTTGAATACTCATACTTTGAGGATGTTGGACCAAAGTTGGACATACTATGCATTGACTGCTGGGTGGACTTTTGACCACCCAGGTCAAGGTCAAAGGTCCACTGGTCATTGGATGCGGCCCTTGTGTGAAAAACTGGAAAATGTACCTCCTCTACAAATAAAAGTGGAATCACCATGATGCTCGTCAGTGTCTATAATTGCAAGTGGTAGGGGAATTTCATTTAACGTCATTGAAGGGGCATAATGGGCAATTATCGTATGTAAACAAAAGTTGCCCGAACTCCTATAATGCTACTGTCTGAGGAGTTGAATGGATTCCCATGGGTGTTTCTTGGTCGTGTTATCATTTTGCGACATGTGGGGTATCCAGGAATTGTCAGCTATTATATGTGAAATTGTTTACAACATGTTTTTCTCCCATAAAGTTGCTACAAGTTAATTGAAAATTATATCAGAATCTGCATTGGGCAGTTGCTTATTTGTATTCGAAGAATCAATTTATCATCCATTCTATTTTACGGAGATCATACAGGCCAAAAAGATAATATGAACATATTAAAATGAGGTGTAGACTTAGACGTTTGCCACATGTCAAATACCCACTTTACAAACCCCCCACTATGTTTTGTGGACAGTACTTGGATCCCCAAAGCAGTGCAGAGAAGGTTGACACAGCAGTCCAAGGACACAGCAGACAGTTTCATAACATATGCAATTTTGTCTGGTTTTGAGCTACTGACCATTAGTTCTCCAGTTAGTTACTAATCACGTGATGAGCTGTCATGTGGGGAAAATGGCACTGCTGTCAAAAATGACTGTATCCTAATCAAGTGTATTTTTTCAATAAGGGGCGTTTTCTCCCCAATGCCTCGATGTTGGAGATCGGATTAGCTCAGTCAGTTAAAGATTAGGACTTGTGATCGGAAAGGCCGTTCCGGTGCGTCCTTGTGCAAGGCGCTTTATCTCCGTTGCTTCGTCCTACCCAAGCATTATTGTGAACCTCTGAGAGGTTACTTGTGCGTGGGTGTCGGCAGCCATGTGCTCGGGATGAGCACGATGGTGCGGGCCATACAAGTTACCCCATTGGACCAGGGGGTAAGGGTGGTAATGCCTCAGCGCTGTGAGACTGTATTTACAGTTATACGGTATAAAGCGCTATATAAGAATGGTTACATATTATTATGGGCTCAAACCAGCTATGCTGGTGAGCTATTGGAATCGAGGTCACTCTATCTATTGGCGGTCTGTCTGTCTGTCCGTCCGTACATCTGTCCGTCTTGTCCATCCGTCTGTCCGTCCGTCCGATTGCCTTTGTGCTCCCACAACAGTATTCTGTGATTGTGATCGACCAAACTTGGGACACAATGTTCATTGACCCTTTGGGACATAATTGGACCCTGGGAGGTCAAGTCAAAGCTCATTAAAGGGGCAATATTGGCCAAGTATGTGTAAAATTTCAAATGTATCTCCTTCTACACATGTTGTGACACAGTGCTGATGTTCAGTCATTATGATGATCTAACAGGCCGTCCTTCGGGGTGTGGCAGGGTTATTTGGTCCAAGGCCCCACGCGGGCCCAAGGGCCCATTTTATAGATTTCACACAATGTACTTGAAAATGCATCTCCTCCCACACGATTCATTGCTGCTCTTTAATACATGTAATGGTCCTTGGATAGAGGGTTACCGGGGGTGTTCGGGCATTTGGGCTCAGGACCCACTTTGGGCCCAAGGCCCATTATATGAAATACCATAAAATCTTGTATCTCCTACACAAATTTTGTTTGACCACATGCTGATGTTCAGTCGTAAATGGTGGTCTAATGCCATATCTTTAAGTGCCCCAGGGGAATTAGGTCCCAAGGCCCAGTGTGGCCCTGGGCCCATCATGTGGAATTTCACCCAAAATGCTTCTCCTTTACAAATTTTGGTGCACAAGTCAGTGTTGAAGTTCGGTCATAATGTTGGTTTGACAGCTGTACCTTTTGGGGTGCTCAGGAATTTTTGGTCCATAGGTCCACTTGGGCATCGGCCCCCCCATTTCATGAAGTTTCACACAGGGTACTTATTGAAATGCATCCCTTCCCACAAGCTTCAATTGATTTATCTTTAAAGTTACATGTAATGGGTCCTTGGGTAGACAGCCATCGGGAATTGTGTCCAGGGCCCAGTTTGGGCCCACAGGACCAAATACATGAAATATGCAAAAATCTTGTATCTCCTACGAAATCCAGTTGCACAGTTGTGATGTTTCTGCGGTCATAATGTGTCTGAGAGACATTACTTGTGGGGTGTGAGGATTTTCTGTTCCAAGGTCTGACCGGAGACCTTGGGCCCATTTATGATATTTCAAACAGTGGTGTTCGAAATGCATCACCTCCCAAAAGCTTCATGGTCTCTTTAAAGTTTAACGCTTCTAATCAGGAATTCAGGGCCCAAGGCCTAGTTCGGGCCCGGGGCCTCATATGAAATACTGCGAATATAGGATTTCTACAATCTAGTCGCACAGTGGCACTGTTCGGTCCTAAGGACCGTCTAATAGCCATACTTTAATGGGGCTTAGGGAATTTGGGGCCCCCAAAGCCCAGTGTGGGGTCTGAGAGCCATCATGTGGAATCATGCAAATGCTTCCCTCTTTCAAGGTTTGGTACTGACATTAGGAACGTACGGACATTCGGTAACGATGATGTTCTAACAGTCAAACCTTGGGGTGTTCAGGAATGTGATCCAAGGTCCCACTTTGGATCCATGGAATTAAAACACATTAGTCTGAATGCATTCTAAGGTTCAATGATTTTCTTATAGTGAATGCTCCTTGGTTAGTGGTCCATCATGGTATGTCAGGAACTTTCTGGCTGAAAGGTCAATGGTGGGGCTAGGGGCCCCATTCATGTTTAATAATGCAAAAGGCTTTTACTATTTGAAGCACGGGTCAGTGCTAATTTTCAGTCAATGGAGCACGATCCCACATTGAATTACAAATGCAATTCTGTATTCTCTTTCATTTCCCCATACTGGGGGTTACCCCATTCAGCCTGACAATCTCACCCATCACAACCCCCTTCATCAAGGATTCCCCAAATTACATATGTTGAAAAAAAAACCTAAAATTCCACCAGTAACCATATAAATCGAATTGTCCCTGTATTTACTGTATCCTATTTCCCCATACTGGGTACTTCCCCATTAGCCTGCAACCTCCCCTCCCCATAATTTTCCTCCACCATACAACTATGATGTCCCAAATTACAGTTTTATCAACTCCATTCACAAGGTCCACTCACTTTTTCAAGTACTGTTTGACCTCGAATACCATGTTTGGAGACACAGGTCAGAATTAATAACAACAAGGCACCTCGCTGCTATAAACAAATGCCCTTGGGGATTTGCTTGGTAGCCCACTGGAAGGAGTCTGTTGAGTGACGAGTTACAACTCCCTTGCATACTGCAGCTTATGTCGTGGTCACAGCTGAGAGATTGTAGTTTTTCGGACATGGGAGTACAAAATGGAAGGGAGGATAATGAGACGAGGGGGGGGGGGGGGGGGGGGGGGGGGGGAATATGCAAATCCATGAAGGCGATGGACCCCACCCCCTAAAATGGCGATATTGTGACATTAATTGATGATTTAGAGGGAATTATGTAAAGAATATTACAATATCTGAATAAAATGCCAATATAAGAAGAACAAGAAAAAACAAAAAAAATTTGCAGAAACACCTTCCCCCTCCACCCTAAAGACAGATGCAAAGGTTTATGCAGATGCAGCAAGGGTTGTGGGAGCATGGACAGGCAAGTGTGGGTTGGGAGCCTTCAGAATTTTGAATTTAGAGAAAAAGTCAATTTAAGAGTAGTCTCTTAGGCTCTGCTATAATACAAAAAATAACCCTAAAAAAGGCCGTAAGTAGGAAACATCAAGCGGATAGAGTAGTATTAATTAGAAATCATTTGCCTATCCACCCCTCCTTGAAAAGAATTTAATAGGATGAAAATCAGAAATGAATAAGGCAATTGTAATACAGATAAGAGAAGAAAAGAGAAGAATGGAGTGGTTCTTTTTGAAAAATATACAGTGCAATTGCCAATTCAGCAACTGCCATCAATCCATGCTTACTAGCAAGTGTAAGGCAGCTCTACATTTAGGGTCATATTAACAATGATCAATATGGATATGAGGTGATCCTTCCCCAAAAAATTTGCCAACCCATTCCCTCCCAGAAGTATGGGTGTGATGCTGTAGGAATATGTGAGACAAGTTAACCTCCCTTCGGAAAAAATGGTGGATCAAGTCCAAGAGAAAATACCCTCCTGACAACAATCGCCCTCTCCCATCTGAGGCTGGGATAGGCTGAAATGAGTTGACCCTTCCCCAGAAAAATCTTGCACCACTCCCCTACATGCAGAAGTATTGTGTCTTAATGTTGTATGAATATGAGACAGACCCTCCCTTATGATATGTTGGATCAGTACAATAAGAAAAAAAAAATGACACCAAATCCCCTCTCCCCATTTGAGGCTGGGATAGCAACTGTGCAGTAGCCTTCATAATAAACAAATCCGTGCACAGTAGCCACAGACCCATGCTTGTAGAAAAATGCCATATACAAGTTAAGATATAACAAGTAATATATATAAGTACAATTGAAACACTAACTAGTGTTTTCTTCACTCAGAGCTGGCCTTGAAAAGAAGCAATTTTGGGGCCAGAGGCATTGCCCAAAAGCCGATGGCAATGGCTTCAGGGCTTCCAGGATCCGGTCACCTCTGATTATGGGCTGCATCCATGCCAAGTGCAGGCCTCCACAACTGTAATATCAAACCTTGGGGCTATTGTACGACAAACGCAATTAATGGTATGCGGAGGAATAATAGCTTGAACAGAACACAGAAACTACAATGCTTAATTTGAAGTTGAACCTGCAGATACTTCTCATGGAACTAGCTGTATTTGTCCGGATATTATCAGTATTGTTCAGTACCATTTTTTTTTTTGTTTTTTGTTTAAACACGAAAAAGGACTATGGGTAAGAGCAGCAGTGGTAACACAATTTCACTCATAATTCAAATTCTCTGCCCAGTAGGCTTCTTCGGATCTTATTGCTGATTACAGCTTTTCAACAACACTCAGGAAGCCTAATCTAGGAATCCTGGTTATTTTGATCTTGGGTAACTCACCTACTCTTCCCAAGAAGTGGCAAATGATATAAGGCAGGGTGTAACCTGTCCCAGGACCACCATGTTACGTTTCCATCCAACAGACGATCAGTGAACTTCTGGATCCGACCACTTTCTCAGCACCTGGAGAAGAAGCAAAAGATGATGCTCCATGGACTGTTTTGAAAGCGATGCCAAGAATTATTTGTGAAACCATTCACAGGACAGATACCTACATGTCCACTGCACATGTGCAAATTAGCAGAACCAGGAAAGCAGCACAATGAAATGATGGGAATGTTTTGTATGGTTTCAGCTATAAGCTGAGTGATCATATTAATGGGCAACAAAAGTAGGTGAGGTGATCTAATCCGAATTGAGCACCAAATCAATCACCATATTTATGAGTATTTGCCATTCCATAGATTTTGATTGTTTACGCCTTAGCAAGGATACGCCACTCAGACCATACGACTGTATGATGGGTTTGACTTTGCATATAATCAAGATGGCAGGTCATTGAACTGAATAGATGTCAGCTAAAATATGCTCATAGGGGGACCAGAGTTTAACAAATTTACGATTGGATTTCCAATGGTGGGAATTCTCTCTCATTGTTGTTAAAAACTTCATCTTCAACTCGACATGTATAGTAGCTCGTCAATTGACTCGTCATCTAATGTTAGAAAACCACTGATTGCACAAGCGGGCGAGACACTAGGGACAGAACCTTGTTGCCTTGTTCTCTCTCAAGGTTTTCTTCTATGGGATGGTGGACTGAACTAAGTAGCAATGTTTCTTGACTTTTAAGACAGCTGTGCCTTAGAAGATCAAGGGTAAAAAGGTTGTTACAGGGGCACAATAGGCCAATTTGTGAAAACTGCATTCTTGTACTCTGATCTCAAACATATGAACACATAATTTTGAATTGTCTTGGTTCATTTGTGCAGTTTGAGCTACCGCACCATTGGTGCTTTTGTTATTAATATATGAACATGCAAGGCCTTGAAAGGAGAAACAGTATGCCTGCAATTCATAGTCTAAAGGAAGGGAAAACAGGGCTCCTTCATTGAAAGAGGACAAATTTGGTTAGATGCAGTCACAGCAGTGTGTATGTAATGCCTGGCTTGGGGAAATGGATAAATTGAAGGGATCAAAGCTCATACTGGGTATAGATCGGATTCATCTTATTAAACCTTATGAAACAGATATGTCCAGAATGCTTGGTCTGATAGTACATCAATTTAATTGGTTCATCAGCCCTTTTCTTTTGGGAGTAAAGAGGTAAAAATGTTTCAAAGCTTTTCTCCTGCAGTTCGTACATGTAGTTATGTCATTAATGACCAATTGGTAATGGGGTATGTGCTCAAGAATTTGTGTCATCTTGGTGTCATTTGAGTCACCAAGAGGTCCTTCATCTGCCGATGAAATCATTGAAATTGTGTGGTTCGACCCTAGAGCCCCAAAATTGGAGATCCTATAATACATATATTGGAAAGCATGGAGTGAAAATAACTCTCAATTTAACTTGAATATCTAGCAATAGATTGTATCTAAGGAACATTCTCAGAAGGGTAGTTAGGACAATACCCCTCTCTACTCAGACCCATCCCATGTGATTTTGCTCATTGAAAGGACGATACATGGGTGATGATTGGGCAAGGGGTGGGGGGGTTGGGGGGTGTACAAAGTCATTGCCTATAATGGCCAATGTTTTATTAGCCAAACCAAGTATATAGGCCATTATTGTGTAAAATTTAAAAATGTATTCTCCACAAATTGCGGTTGCACAGTGCTGATGTTGGTCATAATGATGACCTAATAGCCATACTTTGGGTGTTCAAGGACTTTTTGGTCCAAAGTTCCCCTGGACCTGGAGGGTCCTTTTTGAAAATTCAACAAAATTAGTACTTGAAATGCAACTCCTCCCACAAGTTTAAATAAATTTTCTTCCAAGTTACAGGTAGTTTGTTGGGTAGAGGGGCCATTGGGGGTGTTCAGGAATTTTGAGCCCAGGGCCCAGTTTGGCCCATAGGACCCATTATGTTAAAATACCGCATATCTGTATATCTGCCCAATGTCGTTGCAACAGTGCTGATGTTGTGGTCATACTGATGGTCTAATAGCAGAACCTTTGGGGGTGCAGGATTTTTGGTTTTTGTGTTTGTTCTTGCCGCAAGCGGTTGAAGTGGGCCTGAGCGGCCCCTTTTATTGATATTGCACACAACATGCCGTCGCTTGAATGCATCCTTCTCCCACAAGCTTCAATTGATTTCCTTCAAAGTTACAGGAATTGCGGTCTGTGGGTGGGTCTTAAGGGCCATCTTTTGTTTCTTTTTTTCTTTTTTTGCGAGTTCGGGGGGGTCAGGAATTTTGGGCCTCCAGGAACCCATTATATGAAACTACCGCAAAATCTTGTATTCTCTACAAATTCGTTGACAATTGCTGATGTTCGGTCTAATGTGGTCTAATAGCCATACCTTCCAGCGGTCCTAGGAATTTTTTAGGACCCAAGGCCCAGTGTGGGCCCGAGGGCCAATTACTGTGAGAAATTATGCTGAAGGCTCCGGCTTCTATACAAGTTTTCCGTGCACAGTGCGGACATTCAGTCATAATGATGTCAACAGTGTACCTCCGGGGGTTCAGGAATTTTTGAACTCTAGGTCCCCACTTGCGGACCGATGGCCCATATTATTAAATTCCATGGAATTTCACACGATTGGTACTTTTTTTGTTGAAATCATTGATTCCACAAGTTCGTTCCGATTGATTTCTGAAAGTAGTTACATGTAATACTCACTTGGTTAGTGGTCCATCGGGAGGTCGTTTGTTTGCGAACCTCTGGCTCTAGGGCTCATCAGGTTATTTAATCACGCAAAAATGCTTCACACATTTTGTGATGCACAGTCATGTTGATGTTCGGTCATTTTGTTGGTCTAATAGGGGTAACTTTCAATGTTTCTCAGAATTTGGGACTTGAGACCCAGTGGGGGCCTGAGGGCCAAATTTCATGTGCAACAATCACGTAAAATGCCTCGGCTTCTACAAATTTTGATGCACAAGTCCAGTGATTGATGTTCTGTCATTATGATGGTCTAATTAGCCGTACCTTCAAGGTCCTCAGGAATTTTGAATTTGAGACCCAGTGTGGGCCCGAGGGCCCAATATGTGCAATCGCATAAAATGCTTGCTCGGTCATATTTGGTGCACAGTGCTGATGTTGGATCATAATGATGGAAAGACAGGCTTTTCAAGAATGTTTTGGTCCAAGCTCCACTTGTGGGCCCTACAGCGCTTCTATTCTGACAGTGGTCCAAACAATTGCCTTTTCTGACCCCTCTTAAAACAGTCCACCTCTGTGAAGGGGTGTCGACAAAATTGGACACAATGTTAATTGACCCATGTGGACATGTTTGACTCTGTGAAAGTCAGGGTCAAAGGTTAATAAAGAGGCCAATATAGGTTATTATGTGTGATTCCGTTTATATTTTACAAATGTATCTCCTCTACAAAGTACATTAGATAAATTTCTATTGAAACTGGTCATGATGTCTCTTTCAGACTAGTTGCAGATTGGGATGCAACTCATATAGTGTCATTAGAATTAAAACAGTAAAAGTCTGATGAAAAGAAGCAAAACAAGCATTCTCTTCCAGTATGTTGATCAAACTGGGACCAAATGGTCATCAACTTTTGGGACATCTTGACCATGTGAAGGTTAAGGCAATTCTTTTGACGGGGAACAATAGGCCACTGTGTAAAATTGCCCTTTTTCCTCTCAATGGCCATTCGTCGATGGACATTGACCAACCTGAGTATCATTTATTTTGACTGCAATTGACATCCGTGGCCTATGAAGATCAATGTCAAAAAGTCGGCTACAGGAGCACAATAGCGCCATCGTTTGAAACTGCCTTTTTGGTCTTATGATCTTGAACATTTAACACATTTGTCTTATTACATTTGTGCGGTTTGTCTACAGCCACCACTGCGTGCGCTAGTATTAGTGTTTTGTGTTTGTGAAATTAGTATTCCACTGATGCTTCACTTCAAGGTTCAAACTTACATAATATCTGTGTGAATTTGGTGCCAAAAAAACCCCCCCCCCTTTCTCTTTATTGTAAC
>JAODTK010000966.1:0-12791 GCA_026419785.1 Sclerodactyla briareus
TTTATTGCTACAGTATCAGTGGACTAATTCTGGTTTAATTCTTCTTCATCTTAGTGACATCATCACTGAAATTGCTCACAGTTACACTTAATTTGGATTTGATCAGGTGTGATTAACTCGTTGACCGACATTAAACCAAACTTGTTGATAATATCAGTATTAGTCAGGATGTAGAACTGTATCACGGATGCTGGGACCTGATATTGCACATTATAATTAGTGTATATTTCAAGGAAACTTAATTCATTATTTTATGTTAGATACTAGATCGAGTTGTACTGAACTATATGGATATGTGCAGATTTGATACTGTTGCCATTGCTTGGATTTATAGGGACTTGATTTATGACATTGATTATGGCTTCCATGCAGATCTATTACATCTAGGTGATTTATAAAGTGATGTTTCAATATTGCCTGTGAGTTATTCTCTGACATATCCATTTCCTGTAGGGGGAGGATGTTCCCGATTGGGTCACAATTCTGGCTTGTGGCCCCCATAAGGGCACATTGAATGTTCGTTTGCCGAGTTGGCTTCCCTGAGGCAAGATTGTCATGTTACTACCATAAACCATGGGTGGCCTAAAAGGGCGCAATCAGCTTGCGGTAGTATTAGCTGTTTTAGGATATGATATACTGGACTAGACGTTAGTCCTGTTCGACGCATAGATCGAATGAAAGGTGATATCCGTTGGATTAACGGAAGAATACAGATTCTCATATTCGAGAAGGAATAATCATCTGGCACTTCCTCATTCACCGACATGTTTACTTTAGATGTTAAGAAGGAACCCTTAAAACGGTGAGTAAGTGGAACACAAAACCCCATCTGCCTCTCTCCCCAGTCAGAAGAAACAACACGATGCGGAGGGGTTGCATTGTTAAGTATTCTTAGCTCCTCAAAAGCTAACCGCTTCATCTAGGCACGCAACACATAAGTTACGGACGGAGTGCGCTGTCCAGGGCTATAATGATTTTCGACGACATTGTGATTTCCCCCGTTATAGCGGCAACGGCTCTTCGATATGTTGGGCGGGCGAAAACAAACCTTTCTGACTGATGAAGAAACATATCCCGGTCAGCAGATTATGTGCCATGGGCGTCCACAGGTGGGGGACGGGGGGGGGGGATTGTCCTTTCAAAGTGGGGGATATCATATCGTTTGTTCCCCCCCCCCCTTTTCCGGACCGTAATAAAAAACTTACTAGGCACAGCCGCGATTTTTTATCACTCTAACTGATTCCCTTTTTGTCTAACCAACAAAAATCGCGTGGAACTTGGGGGGTCTTAAGTCCACAATTCCAGGTGCGGACCCCAGGTAAGACTGGCCGCGACTAGGGCCGAATTCGAGGCTGGTATGGGTACCCGGGTGGGTGTCATCGGTACCTAATTCTCGAATTTTAAAATCGAATAGCCAAAAGTGCACTATTAGTTTTGCGCGGGGCGCAATGTCGTTTTTATCCGGCGTTTGTAGGCTAAATATGCGATGTAATGCTTCAAAAATTTTGTTCACTCGAACATTCAGGAGCCCTGGGGGAAGACCCCCCCCCCATTTTTCGAGGTTGGAAAAAATCGTGGAAAATTGGAAGGAAAAAGCAAAGTGAAAACATGTTTGAATTTTTTTGCAGACTTTTTCGATTAAATGCCCGGAAACACATTCCACAAAAAACTTTCGCCGGCACGTCAGTTTTCCTGATTACTGTAAATTCGGTAAAATTTTTCTGCTCCCGAAATGGAATGGCTATCCGTACTCCATGAGCTTTTTTCCCTTCGATCCCACCAGGGACTGTTCGGTAAACCCCTGGATCCCGCGCTAAACAAAGCCAGAGAGAAAAGGTAAAAAAAAAAAACAAAAACTTTTTGATAAAAAAAAAAAACTTTTTGATATATTCTGGTAGAATCTCTTAGTATGCACAATGACAACTTTTTGGTGGTGGTCCCCCCCTTTTTACTCAATCACACCTAGTGGGTGCTATTGAGCCTGGCAAGTTGCCATTTCCGTCGTCTGGAAGGGTATGAGAATCTCATTCCTCTTGCTGCGCTCGCGCCAACCGATGGTGGCGGCTCCGCTTAGTTGGTAATTTGCATTCAATGTGTCCCCCCACTTTTCCAAAACGAATCGACGCCCTGTTTGGGCTACATAGTTTTGTCGTCATGCGTGTGTAAATGTCCCACGAGGACCTTCAGTCGAAGATAGCTACTGTGTGAAGACGATAAAAAAATTGATTTTACGTTTTTATTGGCCATTTCTCATACGGATTTCGCGGTTGCATGCGCGCAATAAGGGATTGGTCTGTCTGTACTCGATTCACATCACGAAAATCCCCCAACCCCTCTTGGAAGAATTCTGTATCCATGCCTGGTATTGTGCTTACGGTGCCACACTCAATCTTACTTACCATGGGGATTGAGGACACACGTACATGGCATGTTGGTGGGATCGTGTTCCCTCTATTTATACAATACACCAAAAATTGACAAAATATAACTTTTTCATAATTTTTCTCTAAGAATTGCTCTCATTCTACACCACAGGATCCCGTCCACACAGTAGGAAGGTTTCACTTGATCAGCAGGCTTCTGGGCCAGCTTCGGGGCTATCCGTGTTGGCGAGAATACATTCTCACAATCGGTTTCTCAAAATGACCCTTTTTACGCACACCAAAAACAAAATAGTTCTGTACCCCCCCCCCTTCCCTCCAGAAAATCTCGACACGTCAATTTAGCCTTGATCTGGGCAATTGATGCTGTGTTCGTAGTGTGCAAGTGGTAGACACCCTCAGATCCCTCAGATGACATTCAAATTATCCAAAACAATTGTTTTCATTTTAACACTCATCACGATTGCGTGATGAAAAGAGTCAAATTCCATACACGCAGTGGAACTCTTTGTGAAGACTTTGTCCATCAACGGCACGAAACCAAAAATGTGTATATTTGGGATCACTAACTTTCAAAAATTGTCGTTAGTACTAACTTTGAAGTGTGTTAAATACAGGACCGCTATTCTTAATGTACCCACGCAGGGTTCCTCCAAAATCCATGAACAATAATTTCAGAATTTTTTGTTTGCTTTTTTCAACAAAATACACGCAAAATGCCGTTTCCTCCGGCCATCTGGGGTCTCTGCAACCAGAAATTTTTCTGATCGCTTCCGCGCCAACCCTGGTTGGGCGCGCCGCGTGATGGTCAAACCTGATGAATCTCATATGCCTTGACCCCCCCCACCACTCCAGACCTCGCACCACCCCCATGCCCCCCTACTAAAAATTGTCTGGCTACGGCCACTGATCAGATACGTGCGTTCACTCAAAATTACAGTTTCAGTATCCGTGGAATTCAGCGCACCCCCCCCCTCCCTCCCCCTCCCCCCCCCCCCCCCCGGTTTGGGGCTTGCGCCTCCTGCCGCTCCCATCCTCTTCTTCCCATAATATGTTGATTTATTTTTGGCGCCCCCTCTAACGGAAAATCCTGGATCGCCCCTGGGATGGTGTTCACATGAGTGCTTATGGATTTAGACCTGAGCCCAAGTTATTTTCATGAGACTTGGTAAAACCAAGTCATTTTCAGAGATACCTTGGTGATTTTTGTGTGAATGAGCCAGAACCCCCAATTACCATACTTCTAGCTTATAACTTTTATACCACTGTGCCCCTAGTGGTATAGTTTTGGAGTTTGCACTCAGCTAGCTCGCGATGCAAGTGCCTGTAACGTGAACCTTGTTGAAACGGCTTTCCTGCCGTCTGACTGTCCTGCCATGACCAAGTTGTTATGCGGCTAGTTCCCTCAGTAGTCACTGTAGGTGCTAGCTCACCAATCTGTTTGATTAAGCTAGGTCTAAGGCTCTTAGCTGACTCGCGACTGTGTATTGCGGAACCCTCTACTCACACATGTGTAGGGAAACCGGAACATACTCATTCGCGAGTTAGCCTAGGCTAGTCACGTATCAGAACAATTTTACTGTAGCACACACGCCTTCCCCTTGAAGGTGACGAAATCCGCATCACCTCGCCCCTCCAATTTCTCCCTCCGATTACACGGCCTTTATAACCTTCAAAACATCATTCAAGACATTCCAATCCCTAAAATGTTTAAAATTTCATTATATAAAGTTTGATCACTCCTAAACCTAATTTTTGACTGTAATATTGGGGGAAAAATCATCACCTGTTTTTTCCCAGCCCTGTCTTGTTTTGAGCATAGTTTTTTGTGCACAGATTTGTTACCACTCGAGGCTTATTTTGGCGATCCTGTTATTTTTATAATAGGCACATGCAGGACATTACTACGAAATCTGCATATTATTTATTCTCGGAGTGGCAACGTGTAACACAGACAACAACGTGAACTTGGTTGAAGGCCTTTATGGGGATTCCTGACTGTTTGGGTTGATATTTGTACTTCTCTCCTACCAAAGACCAATATGAGGAATGAATAATTTCTGAACCTTTTCTTAACAATAATTGGTCTTTTTGGGTTTATTAATTGATATGCAAGCTTGTCGGAAACTGATGTTGAAACAGAAAGTTGTCGCTTATAGCCGCGCGCTCGCGGCTTAAGTACCTGTAACAAAGCCTGCGTTCACAACTCCCGGCCTAGGCCTAGCTGTTGTTTAGCTAGCGCTAGCGGCCAACTTTCTGTTCAGCTTCAGTGCCTGACAGCTTGCATATCAATTAATAAACCCAAAAGGCCAATTATTGGTAGTTGAAAAGGTTAAGACTCATTCATTCCCTATATTGGTCTTTGGCAGGTGAGAATTAACCAAATATACACCCGGAATCAGTCAGTAATCTCTCAAAAACTTTACTGTCACAAGTTGAGCCAGACCATTGCCAATTGTTGTTTCGCGTTGCCACTCTTAAAGTTATGAATAATCATGTCAGATTTTCTATAGTAATGTCCTTTGCATTTCCCAATAATGAATAATAGGAGATTGCCAAACCTGCATCCCCTGAGTGGCAACACTTCTGTTTACAAAACTATGTTTCAAGACATGACTGGCTGGGGAAAAAACAGGTGTGAATTTTCCCCATTATTACGGTCACATTAGGCTAGGCTACAAGTATCATCTTTATACTATGAAATTTTAACATTGTAGTGGATTGGAATGTTCTTGAATGATGTTTGAAGGGTTAAAGGAGGGCTGTTGTAATCTGGGGAGAAGTTGGCGTCATAGGTACGGATTTCGTCCCCTTCAATGGGAAGTGTGCTACAGTAAATATTCTCCTGATACGTGCCAGTCGCTTAGTGCTAGACTAAACCATCTTCGGCCGCGAGATGTGAACGCAGGCTTTAGTAAGGTACTAAGCCTATGGGCGCAGGCTAGCCTAGGCTAGCTTAGTGTAAGCGTAAATTGGGGAATACTAGCTCCAGCCTAGCCTAACACATAATGATTACCGTCGTCTGCTACTATCTGATTTACATTGTCTTCAAAGTTCCAAATCCTGCAGAACAATAAATGGACCCAACCAAAACAGGTACGCGAAAGAGATGATGAGAATTGATATTAATTTGTTCCTTCTATTCTGCTTCAAAACGGACTATAATCAAATATCATCCCAGTAAATCAAGGTTGAATAAAAAGGACTTCCGCCGCTAACGACAAACAATACGAATCGGCATAACTCTAAAAACGTATTCCATAACTTCTGTCTGCATCAAATTGAAATAGCCACTCTCAGCTTACGTGATTGGTCCAAAGTTACAACGTGACCAACGCGTCACAACACTCCTAAACCTGACTCCAAATTTGACCATCACAACCATTTAACAATAATACGTGACTCATATGGCAAATACTAGGAATGCCATGGATCCAGGATAAACAATACCTGTAGCAAATAGATGCCATTAGCATAAATAATAAGATATTGAAGAATGACTTGCCACTTTCAATAGGAGTCGTAACACTATATCATAACATAATGAAACTATTAAAAAATTTAGAATACACTTCCTATACAACCACGCATTGGAAATCAAAGACTAGCCCTCAGGTGCCTTCACAGCAATTCCCCTCGTCCTCAACCAGTCGTACCATATGGAAGCTCAGAAGACATACATTGACATTATTTCGTAATGGCTCAATCAAGGGGGGGGGAAAGCTCTCACCCTCTAAAAATACCATAAATCAAGATCGCCAGAATGACCTGACAATGACCTACAGTAATACTCTATGTTCCATGTCCAAAAGAGATAATTAAATGAGTCAAAACATCCTCTCCCAACAAAATATAACCCAACAGAAATGTCCCATTCTTAAATTATTAAAATTGACCTTATTTACAATAAAATTAAACGAGAATGGGCAAAATGCGGGGTGGCCTGGAGCGCAAGTGTCAATGCACTATATTCGCACTCCACCCCCCCCGACACAGCCTTGTGCCCAAAGAAACATTATTGACTTCTTTCTTTCCATATCCATAGTGTCAAGACAGGAACCGCACCAAAGGATGAAGCCAAACCGTACACCATATCAAAGGAAGATGCAGTTTGCTAAAAAGAGTTGGAACTACAATTTGGTTAGTTATTTGTAAACGTTTAGTTCTGTTGTTATTTATGTTGTTTATAGTTTGTAACGTTGTTTGTAAGTTTGACGAATACAAATCCAGACGCTAGTGGTACCCCGGCGCGACCGGTGGGAGACTTACCGAACTACACCTGCCCCAACAGGTGCGTCGTGACCTCGACGCCAGCAAGGACGTCAATTCTTCCATGAAGCAGTAAAAGAGAAGAGGTTACTGCCTCCTACGGTCACCCTACCCAGATACCTCGAGAAAATCTAAGCATCCTAATTACTCAACTCCAGTCCCTCTAACCACTATGCTTGCCAGCCACTAACTCTAAGATTACGTGAAACGAGCATCCTGACCACCAAGGTCGTAACATCGACACTAGAGCAAACAGCGTCAGGGAGAACAGTCAAATACCGTACGATAATAAACATAATATAAGATGGTTGCTCCAACCTAATGACGGCCCAATAACCACTTAAACAACAAACGCTAATCCCCTCGACTAAATCGACCTCAACATCCCTTAAAACATCGCCACCGTCACCTAACTTGGGACAGGGGCCAGCTCAAAATCTTGAACTAAACATCCATTATAACACCGAGGATCTGCTGACTCGGGGCCACTGGCTCGTCCATACCTCTAACAACCGAAGGACTGAGAAAGAAAATCTGTCAATAGCTTAACTGCACAATGGATATCAGGCCATTACAGGTCCCACGCTACAAGCCTAACACGGCTAGGACCAATAGAGACTCAAACCGGAGGATCGGTTGACCTCTCATCTCCTTAACTCAAACACATAGATTCTGGAACAAACCTAATAACTCTCCGTCCCCTCGTTTTGAGATGCGATAATGTGGCAGGAGCATAGTAATCCCAACAAAAAAGTGGATTAAATACAAACATTGCTTGAAGCACAAATGACCGTATCAATAACTGTAACACACACGCACTAGCAATACCGACAATGCCAACTCAACCAACTCAACCGCCAATTCACATATATCTATAACCACCTAATGCAAATGAAGAGAGAATGGGTCCAAGTACTACGTGTTTTCAGAAAATTTCTATTCCAGCCCCAAGAGTTTTCTGCTACAACACAACCAGATACAGACACCGCCAACGGTACAGCTACGAATGTATACTTTACTAAAGAAACAATTCCTCCTGATTCAATTCATCATGTCAATAAAATTATTAATTTTCCACAAAGATACGGGACGAGATACAAGTGTTGGGTGATATTCAACCGCAGACCAAGAATCCTAGACAGAATATGAAGGAACAAAACAGTCCCCGCCAAGACTAAGCGTGGGTGATTCGTCACCACATTAAAGAGTTAGCGGGAAAGAACCATTACTACTGCTCCTAAGTAACTATATGATCCTAACATAGCAACATTGCAATTGACACTCGTACTGCAATGCAACATATCATTATGTGGGAAAATCCAAAATCAGCAGTTCCCTTATGACTTATCCATAAGGGAAAGACTTATCATCTTAACAACTCATAATCGCCTTAAATATCTGCTTGGCCATTTTAACCTGTCTGCCCAAACGAGTGCGAATCACACAGCTTGTCTCCTCCACGCGCGTCAGCTACCAGCTAGGCACTGTCTTGTCCCTTGTCCTACATGATCTACCTCATGCCGGGGCATTTTGGGGACTTCCCCTATGGCAGTCTGTAGTGCAGAACCAGCATTAACAGTACCACCCCAAAGTACTAGATTTCTGCTCTAAACCCAAAGGCAGATTCCTATACAACTCCTCAATCCAGATGGAGCAGGCTTAACTGCTTGCTTAAGTTCCTCTGACTAAAGAATCTCCAATCCCAATGGTGAGAATACTAGGGCTTCGATCGGTTATAATGCACCACTCTTGCAGAATACTCTGTGGTACGGAGGATATTGTATTTGGTAGGGGGTCACACGTTATTCATTACTCTTGTTGCTCGGTATGGACCCTTCCATCGCGCAGGCGAACTTATCACGTGCCTTAGCTGGGTCGTTGAGCCATACTAAGTCATTGGTTACATACGGCTTGAAACGACTTTTCTCATCTCTGCGTACTCCGCCTGTTTCTCATGTGAGTGCACTAATTCTTGACTGACTATTCCTGTTTGCACTAGACATGCGATCACCCAAGTTTCTCCACATAATCTTCTCTGTAGTTACCAGACAACCTGCCCCACTTGCTTGTTGCCAAACATCGCATCTAGGGGCATGCTTGCCTCCCTCGCATGAACTAGGAAAATGGTGAGTACCCAACACTTTTGCAGGTACCTCGTATTCTATGAAAATGCAACATGACTCAGCATTTTGTCCATGATCACCCGACAAAAATAAACTAACCTCTTGCTCATTCGCTCTTCAGAGTCCTTGGAACCTCTCCACTTGTTCCTCTGATTGTGGGTGAAGTGGACTAGTACGAGTCTAACAATTCCCCTTAGCTTCACAATCTGTGTATCAGTTCGAAGTGCTGCCTACCCTGGTCAGTATGTATCACATCTTCTGGGCAGACATCCGGGTTCACAACATAATGATCAAACCATACATTTACACTGTCTCAGCAGTCTGATCTGGCATAGCATACATGTTCACATATTTAGTGAAGTAGTCAGTTATTACGAGCCCATATCTGTTCCCACTAGAGTCAACGGTAACTCTGTTATATATCAGCAGCAACTCTTTTCAATGGCCTAGTTTCTATCATTAGTTCTAATGGTGCCATAAATGGTGGGTTTTGGTGGGTACCCTCTTCACTTCACACGCAATACATTGCTTACAATAGTCCTGAATATCACGCATCATGTACGGTCATAACATCAGCATTTTACAGCTCGCTCGCATGTGCGCTTAGTACCAAAGTGACCTTCAGGTACTGCCATGTAGCTGTTTCCAAACCTGTTTTGGGTTTTATTTTGTGTGAGAGTATTTTGACCCCACTCATTTAATTACTCTTTTGTACATTCGAACATAATTTATATCTGTAGGTCATGTCAAGGTCATTCTGGCGATCTTGATTTATGGTATTCGTAGAGGGGCTGAGAGCTCCTCCTGCTGTGAGCCAGTACGACATAATGTTCCAATGTATGTCTTCTGAGCTTCCATATGGTACGACTGTTTGAGGAGAATTGAATTGCTGTGAAGGTCATTTGAGGGCAGTCTTGATTTCCCATGGTGGTGTATAGGAAGCTGGTATTCTATTCAATATTTTTTCATTAGGTTATGATACAGTGTTACACTCCTCATGAAAGTGTCAAGTCATTCTTCAATATTTAATTATTTATGCTCATGGCATGCTATTGTCACTGTCTTGTTTATTCCTTGGATCCAATGGCATCCTCGTATTTGTCCCATATGAGTGCATGTATTATTTGTTACGATGGTTTTGATTGGTCCAAATTTGGAGTAGGTTTAGTAGGTGTGACGTCATGTCACGTTGTAACTTTGAACCAATCACGTATCTGAGAGTGGCTATTTTCATTTGCATGCCATACAGAAGTTATGGAATAAGTTTTTAGATTCCTGGGATTCGTATTTTGTTGTCGTTACGCGGAAGCCCTTTTTCTTCACCCTTGATTTACTGTGATTATTCATTTGATTTATAGTTCGTTTTGAAGGCAGAAATAGATTGGACAATAAATATTTCATCTCATCTTTCCTCTTTCGCGTACCTGTTGGTGGCGTCCAATTTTTTTTTTGTTCTGGAGGATTGACTTTGAGACAATGTAATCAATAGTATCAGACACCGGTAAATCATTATGTGAGGCAGGCTGGATCTAGTAATTCCCACTTTACGCCTTACATAATTATCCCACCCCGCTGCCAAACCAATTTATTAAGGCGTAAAATTGGGACTTACTAGCTCCAGCCTAGCCTCACATAATGATTTACCGGTCGTCTGCTACTATCTGATTTACATTGTCTCAAAGTTCCAAATCCTCCAGAACAAGAAAATGGACGCACCAACAGGTACGCGAAGAGAATAAAGATGAGATTGAAGATTAATTGTTCCTTTATCTGCTTCAAAAGGGACTATAATCAACTGAATAATCACAGTAAATCAGGTTGAATAAAAAAGGGCTTCCGCGCGAACGAAAAACAAAATACGAATCCCAGACGCTAAAAATTATTCCATAAACTTCTGTTGGCATGCAAATGAAATAGCCACGTCTCAGATACGTGATTGCGTCCAAAGTTAAAACGGACACTGGACGTCACACCCTCCTAAACCTTACCCAATATTGGACCAATAACAACCATTGTAACAAAATTAATACATGACTCATATGGCAAATACGAGGAATGCAATTGGATCCCGGATAAACAAACAGTGTAAATAGATGCCATTAGCATAAATAATAAGATATTGAAGAAGGACTTGACACTTTCAATAGGAGGCGTCTAACACTGTATATAACTGAATGAAAATATTGAATAGAAAGGAACACTTCCTATACACACCATGGGAAATTCAAGATGCCCTCAAATGACCTTCACAGCAATTCCATATCCCAAAACAGTCGTACCATATGGAAGCTCAAGAAGACATACATTGGAAACATATTCGAATGGCTCACAGCAGGAGTCTCAGCCCCTTAAGAATACCATTAAATCAAGATCGCCCGAAGCAGAATGACCTTGACATGACCTAACAGAATATACATCATGTTCGAATGTACAAAAAGAGATAATTAAATGAGTCGAAACTCATCTCACACTAGTATTCAGTAGACGTGGCGAACAATAGTGGCGAACATTAACGAAACAATAGCAGGGAGCAGCGAACTGAAATATCTAACAGTAAACGCTCAAGAATAGGTAAGGGAGCCTAAAAGCCGAATCTAATAAACTGAACGTTAATGAGAGCCGTTTGCTACTTCTAACGTACGTTTACTGGAACTTTAGGTACAGAGTACTATTAAGCTTTCAGATTCCATCTCACCGAAAAGGTTATCCTTAAAAAATTAGTCTATTATCTCTGGGGACTCTGGCCTTACTTTGTGGGAAGGAATACGGAGTTGCTTTTGGCTCTACTGAAGGTGTTTATTTCAAAGTACACAACGCCTGCTAGAGGAGACCGTGGTCTATAATTCCATATCCGCTGAACAAGGGGGTAAATTGTCAGTTGCTCCTCACCAGAGGGCCCTTCAGAGTTGTGCCGCTAGTGAAATCCGGGATTTCAAAGGCCATGTTGGCTAATTTTTTCGAAATTGTAACTCAATAAGATGGGGGTGCAATCGTAGAGGAGAGCGCGTGGTCTCTATTCCCATAGCCCCTGACCGGGGGGAATTGTCCGTGCGCCCACCCATAGGGCCCGTAAAGTTGCGCCCCTGTCGGGTAAACAAGATTTTCAAAGGCCATTTTTGATAATTTTTCGATTGTAACTCAATAAGATGGGGGGGAATGCGTAGCGGAGACCGGGTCTATACCCCATAGCCGCTGACCTTGGTGGAAATTGTCGTTGTGCCCACCAGAGGGCCCGTACTTTGCGCCCCGTAGTGCAAATCCGGAGTTTTAAAGCCCTCTTTGGCTACATTGCGAAATTGCAACTCCGCAACTGAATATGATTAAACCTTTAATGCCGTATTATGGTACGCCAACAGAGGACTTCAGGGAAACTATACATGTGACCGTTCCGAGAGTAGCATAAATGAATTTAGAAGAGCAACATCACCCCGGGAACATGTTTTAGCGCCCATCTGATGAGAACAACTTTACCGAGTGCTCCCTCACTGGGTTTGTTTAGCCTAATAGTTAAGGAACCGCAAGAACGCGGCGACTTCGATTGAGATGGGGGTTGTCAGCATAGTATAATTTCAGCATGATATGTTTGTCCCGTGTAGGGTCAGATCCGTACCATGAGAACCCCCCCCCCACTCCCCCACCTGAATGCACATATTGCGCCCCCCCAACCCACTCGTGTGCGGATTACAAATCGTCCATCTCTGACTAATTTTTGTAGCATCTTTTGCTCTTTTTTCACAACATTGCTGGCCCAATTTGTACATCATATTCATCTTTGTACATCATTGGCTGTTGTTAATAGCCTGTCAAGCTGGTAAATATTCGTACTCGTTTAATTTACTTAGCATACAAATCATTTTAAATTTATAGCTGCTGGTAACAGCTCTACGAGTCATCATGTTGCTCCGTACCGTCCGTCCCGTCCGCCCGTATCGTTTTGTTCGTTCGTTCGTGGCAACCGTCCGATCTTTCCGTGCGTTTTTTTTTTGCTTTCCACTCATAGCTTCTAACCATACATGCG
>JAODTK010000967.1:0-12472 GCA_026419785.1 Sclerodactyla briareus
AATGACTCACTGATTTGTGTAGATTACACTGTGATTGCTGAATGCCAAGGGGGAGCGAATAGTGGTTTTCATCACCATGGGTTTTATTGGGACGCTCTGTGCTTATGCTTGTGGTCCAGGCGTCGCAGGCCAGGAGGACTCCTTGTGGGGCCAGGCATCCTCTCTTTGGAACCCAGCAGTTTAGTTGACTTGAAAATTCTCTCATCAGTTGTCTAGTCCAACAAACTATTAAAAGTTTAGGAAAGAGGAAAATATTATTCGCCTGTACATGCCCGAGTATATGTAGGGGGCACTGAAATCTATTTCGATATTCAACTTACCACCCCCCATATTGGACCCTGCACCCCACCCCCGCACCATTGAACCTCGGCAATAAACATTAGTCCGGGTTGGCCACCCCAGCGCCCTTCTCTTTTTGCCAGCCGTTTCCGTCTACAATTGATCATCTTGCTTAGAAAATTCCGTCAAGAATTCACCCTAAAATTTTATGCGACTAGTAAATGACATATAGTAAGGGGTGGCACTGATTGAGAGGGATTGCACAAACACCCTTTAAACTAATTTGCCTGATTCTATTGCGTCCCCTATGTAGATAGCAGGAAAATCTTACTGCACATAATGCAATTAATTTTTTTCCAGCTAAGGAAATGCGGACATTTAAAATAGTCTTGTTAAACTGAATTTGAGCCGTTTACATAGCATAACCTATGAATTGACCTTCAACAAAACGCAGCACCCAACAAAACTTAAATAATAAATATTATGGTGTACTTGACCACTTCCAGGCGGAAACCTGAAGCGGAGAAACCTAAAGTACTTGAACAGGGGAATGCTTCCTGACAGAATAGTAATTCTCTGCTTTGAAGCTAACTTGACAGACATTTCAGACATTTTGGTCTACAAGTCAGAAGCAATCTACAACCTCTCGGCATGAACTAGTGTTAGATGTCAATGTCATTTGTTAAAAAGTAATCTGTTGCGTCTATGTTTCCGAAAATTGCACTCTGCCTACAATGGGCTGGTAGAAGTGTCCTTTTGCACTTGTCAGATGTATGACGCAGTCCCCATACCATACCCTGGAGAGGTGCGTCTTCTAAAGTGGTCTACCCAGGGGTTCGCCAAGCCCAAATTTATGGGTGTCCCGAAAAAAAAGGCATAGGCTTTCGGACCCCTTAAGAATCCCCACTCTGATCTCAGAGGTCCGCTCTATTGTCAAGGGGTCCAATCATCAAAATCGGGATTTATTAATGCATTCTTTGCAGCCAGAGAATGATGCTTGCCTGTCATTTACTAGCCTAGGCTATATTATTTAACCCAGTAAGGCCTGCCCACAATCAAGATGGGACGTATCCCAATCCAACGAAGTAAGCCAGAGTGCATCAACAATCCTAAGTAAACCATATCCACTTA
Organism: Sclerodactyla briareus; assembly: GCA_026419785.1. Lineage (NCBI taxonomy): Eukaryota > Metazoa > Echinodermata > Holothuroidea > Dendrochirotida > Sclerodactylidae > Sclerodactyla > Sclerodactyla briareus. Next base: position 1,411 of record JAODTK010000967.1, read on the forward strand.
ATGATTTTTTTTTGTTAGAGGGTTTTAAGATAGCACAGAAGTAAGCTGCAGGAATAGACCCACAAATATACTGCACCATCAAGCTCTAATTCGAAACCAAGTCTCGTCAACATCGTGTGAGTGTTCCATTGAATGATATTGAGCATTTGTAGCTACATTAGGTTCAACCTGTACTTGCCTGTATGGATGTTGTTCTGTTATGACAGAGTCAGAGGGAGTTTATCTTTACAGATAGCAAATTCATTATGACCCTACGTAGCTCAAGCTTAGCCCCAATCCTTGTTTGAGGCCTACACGTTTAATGTTTAAACTTTGTACGCTGGCTACGATTCAGTAACAAACACAAACGAGAGGAGCTAGCTGGCAACACCCTGATATTTAGCAAGTCCAAGGCCTGTGAGATGCCTAGGACCTCTGCTCACAGTCATACACATTATTTAAGCTATCTTGAGTTGGTGTAAAATAGCCCTAAAATCCCTTGCACATTTTGGCACTGGCAGGTACAGTAGTGGAGAGTAGCTGTATAACTCTAATTAACAAAGTAAGCAAAGCCCTCAACAGTCGATAGCTGGGCTTAAGCGACCAATGTTAGGCCTAGGGTTATCCTTCAGTACCAAAAAGCTTTATGGTAACTAGCCTAACCAGTCTCCAAAACATCGTGACAGAATTGGGAAGACTTCCAACCTATTCTTGTTTGAGAATCTGTGCTGTGCCATCAAAAAGATAGAGAATTGACCATCACTCCCCTCGTCAAAGTTAGCAAAGTAAGAGAATAATCTAGCTAATATACGGTGGAACTGAAAACTAAACAGTCTAAGCACTCAATAAAGCCTTGCACTATTGCAGTAAGTGAGCACTTGTCCTAGTCTGTTTGGTGCAACGTTGTTGTAGCTTTGTGCTTTTATGACATAGTTTTGATTTGCGCTACAAGTAGGTTGGAAAAAATCAGCAGTCAAACGTCCGCTAAAAAATCGAGCATTAAAATTGTTGTTGCGTCCGAAGAGCAGGGAGACCAGGACGCACTGGTGAGGGGGCTATTGTCGTTTTTATGCGTCCACAAAAACCAAAGCGTCCTGGAAAGCGCAGACGCGCAAGAACGCGACCCTGCGTCATACACTTCCGGTGCAGTATGTACCTCTCAGTAAGCTATTGACTCACAATTCCTTGAAAAATTGACCAATAGTAGCCAGTTTACTCCTATTGAAGTTCCCATTCAGCCTTGTTTCATGTCCACGAAGCTACCCATACTGTAGTACTCTATTGTATGTTGATTGATATAAAAAAAATTTGGGATATTTTTTTTGTTGAAACGATAGTATTAGATTGAAATTGTAATTTCGTGGAATTGGTCCCTGTGGCGAAACGTTTATGTTTGCCTTTTAAATCAAAATTGCGAACTGATCACAGTTCCTCCGAAATAGAAATGATTGAGTGCTGTAATTTTGGATGAAGTTCTCCTTGTAGAGGACGTATCGATGATTTTGGATCATGTCAATATAATGGAAGTTATTTTTTTGAATATTGCAAAGGCTTTAAACACTTCCGCCAAAATCCAAGTAGCCGACGCACCGCAATCTTTGTGACGACCTTAAGGGACATGACACACAAGTGAGTTAATGGATTGAAACGAACCCATGCTCATGAATTTGAATGGACCAACTCGGGGGTATTGGGGAGTGCGCAACATATGTAAAAGTGCTCCCTTGTTTGAGTTATCTATTTTACGTTAATGAATTTCACAGTAAACTGATGACGTCACCGAGGAATGATGCAAAGGTTGACAATTGACTTTACACAGTCAATGCTTGATATTTTTGTACCATTATAGCAGGAAAATCAGTTAATATTCATAAATGAAATCATTAAATTATCCTTCCATATCTTGGAACAAATTGTAAAGTTTCTAATCAGATCCTTGTGCAGTATTTGTCACTAGGTTGGTGGAAAATACATGTTTGGACTGATTTTGTATTCACAAGTCCGCAGTTACCCTCGTGACGTCACGGGGCCCATTGTGCAATAGCAGGGAATTTCTCCTTTCACACTCAAATCGGCTGGGAATGCTGTCTGAGGTTTGGGGCTTTCTAAATTACTAGGTGTAAGGACACCAGAATAGAGGAGTCAGTGTACATGACATTGTATTTAAAAATATATTAATTTAGAATACTGTGTATATAATCACTCAGTGTAAACCCAATTTCTATGTGAGTTGGTATAATAATGAACACACAGTATGAACGTGTGACCCACTGCTCTTCATGCATTTCAAGATGCAGTCTAAGACGTCATTTCAATTAGTCTCGCCGAGTGACAATTTGAGGCAGGCACATAGTGTATTAGACCGGTCCATCATGTTTAACACCAGTTGGGCTCTCGTCCGTGTGTGGTAGGCCATTCTCCGGGGCATCCCGACGTCCCGTCTCAACGCATCATCCCCGAATAGTGCAGATGGGGGGTCGGGTGAGATAATGGTTTACGATTCAGATGAAATCAGGAGTTGCTGATTGTATATATGTTTAATTGTTGTAGTACTGTCGGTGATGGTTGCTGCCTATTGTGAAGGTGGATAGCATCTGTGAAGAGTAGCAAATTTATGGATGTCTTCATCTGAGTAGAAGAAGTGACGATACACAAATTAAAACATATGGACCGACGTGATAACTTTCTGAAGTGCCACCACAATGCTAGGAACCACCCACCACCAGTTTAATATTATGTCTCGTTTCTTAGGTTTTTTAGTCTTTTCTTTTCTCTCCCCATACCTTGCGATTCGCAACGGGAGCTCTGAGGAAAAGACAGTTAAGTTTCACTTGTACTGGTAGTGTACAGCTTGGAAAAAAAAAATAAAAGGGTACTATTAAAACGAGACCAGCTGCTGCCAGCGAAATCCTCTATCACCAGCCCAAAATTTTCAACCGATTAAAAAATTTTTGTTAGTTTCCCTACTCACTGCTAATTCTTACATAATTCAGTTCACGACGCACCCTATTATTCCTCATCTTCGGGCTCCATTTATACATTAACGTCTCATGAAGTTGCCCTCAACAAAAAAACCCCCCAATTTTTTCCACCCTTCAACTTGTTACTGATCTTCAATGGACTAATAGTATTTGCATGGCCTGGAAAATTACCTGAGATCCAGGGGTCCTCCCTCCCCCCTTTCATCCAGAGTGCACCACATAGAAAACACAAAGTCACTCAACTGAAGAAAGAGACTCTTTCCTCTTCAGTGAATTGGAAATATTCAAGTGTTTATAGAGTTCCCACAGTAGTTCCAGATTCTTTCCAGTTTCTGGTATTTTCTACTGCCAGATATTAGGGTTTCGACCCATCCCAGAGACCAATTATTTTATTTAGGAGAGCATAAAAGGGGATTTAGTTACAGCATTATAATATTGCTAAGGGATTTTCAGTTTTGTCTACAGGTTCTGAAATAGATAAATTGTTGGGGTTGTTGGCGTGTGTTCATTTATGGGTTACGGTTAATTTCTCTCAGTGGAAAATGTGTTGTGCAAATCATCATGGTGCTAACTACAACATTGCATCAGCTACTGTTAGCAAATGTTAGCTTTGTGTAAATGATCTGGGTATACCAATGTTTTCCTATGAATTGATTTAGATTCAAGAGTGCCAATTTATAACCCATCTGATTTTTTAAACTAGAAGGGTTTCTCTCGTTCCCAGTATGATAGGGGGTGAATGAACCCTGTAATTCCAGACAGGTTTTAGTACCTCAAAAATGTTGTTTGCAGAACGAGCAGAAAAATTTCACGTCTATCAGAAAATTTAATTTTTATAGTATACATGCCGAGCAGAAGATCGACCCTATTCAAGGCCCCGCAAGGATGCAGACCTTGGATATTGGCACTATTGTCAGCTGCGAATCCCTTACCAGGTACACGGAATAGGCAAGTCTCTTTGGCAGTACCTAATGTGGGGGTGGGGGTGGGTCACCCACGGCAGACGGCAACTTGCAAATTGCCCACCTTGTTCGGTCCTGACCGACTCCCTTCTGTGAGCGTCCAGCGCGAAGGCAACGGGTACCATTTTAAAGTCTTAGGTATGACACGACTAGGATTCAAACCCCGGTCTCCCGAGGGAAGGCGACGCACTCTGTACCAACGTGCCAAACTACTGTTTCCTATATATATATATATCATTCATTTATTAAAATTATCCCACATGGACATGCACGTTGAGCTTCTGAAATTACACAAATCCGGGTTGGCCACATTATCGGCCTTCTCTTTTTGCCATGTTAGGCGATTATCGCTCCAAAAATTCGTGTTTTTCTGGCTTCTTACCATCTTACTTAATTTGCTGGGAAGTTGTCAGCGTTTTTGAAACCTTCCGACCTTTATGTCTCACATCTTAATAGTGGACACGTAAACTTTTACTAACAACAAAACGTGCAGAAGCTGCCAGAAACGGTTTAGATTCAGATCCCTAGACCAGGATCCTGATAGAAATTATAGAAAAGCCAAATGGAGGCGGAGCATTTGGCGACATTATTGATTTAGCTTCTGCTTAATTTTGAAAACCATCATATTTGTGCATTGTACAGTATACTCAAGCACTAAACATTTTTTAGTTGCTGGGTGAAGGCTCCAATTCTGCTTAGTACTTGGCGCACTATACCCGAGTGCCGGGTGGTCCGCTGCTGCACCGCCAAACGTAGCTACATCCCCGAATGCATTCAGTCGTTCCAAGGTCAGGCTTCCCATGGTTGGTTGTATAAACAATGATAGAAATGACGGAGGGTTACCAGGAGTATTGTTTTAATGTACATGGGCATCTACTGAAGGTACCACAGTATAAACGATTCTCAAAAGACAGTCGTAACCTGCACAGCGCCCTCTTTTTTTGTTCTCCCAGTGTTATTCAGGGGGGGGATATGTCCACTCCGCCATCGTGCCCACATCATCGACGGAGCTACTGGCTCTTGCAGGTAAGAGGTCTGTACTGACTGTAATGTACTGTTCCACTCACCTTTTTTTAGGTGCATCTCATTTGCAGTTGCTAACTATGATTAAGTTGGGATAGTGATATCGGAAACACATGAATTTTAGCACTAATAAGGCTGTTATCATTCAGAAATCTGAGAACAAAAGATAGTCCATGCATATTCCCTGAAAAAAGCCCAGGTATTGGGGCCAAATCGGATAATGTAGGAAATTGGACGACAGTCGAACTAGACAACCTTTTTCTGTACATGTTCAAAACTATAATGGTGTCTTTCAGTGTGTCAATCAGAGTAGGTTGGGGGCGGCGGGTCGTGAAAACGATGAGTTAGATATAGGGACAAAACTACTATAGATGCACTTAAGAAGGGGGTTGGTTCGCTCGTTAATTCCAAGTAATTAAGTTTGGGGGAGTCTGTTTGTTTGGACAAATTATGGAGAGTGCAGATTAATTTGAATAGTAATAACATGAGTGATAGTCACGGTGACCTCTGATCCCTCAGAAGGTTGTTTGGGGATTCGAGTCAGTGGTGTGTCTAGGCATAATTCTGAGCCCAAAAAGGGATTTCATTTGCAGTGCAATGATTGCACTCTGTATGGTTTGAGTTACAGCACCTTTGGTGCTCCAGTTTCAGCTCACATCAGCCATGTAGTAGTTGAGCTATTGTTATCGTGCATGTCTGTTTATCTGTTTTGGTGTCGTTGCTGGCTTGGCCACAATGTTGTATAGGCAAAAATGGGAAAAGTCTGCCTAATTGTTCCCCCACCAGATTAGCTTGGATTGCTGATGGTAATTATGGTCAGTTATCATGGATAGTTCTACTATGGGGTGTTGTTCAGGGATTTAGGTCAAGGTCCTTGGCAGGGGCATTACTTTAGTCAGTGAAAAAAGTGGAAAATATGCCAAACATTGGGTTGGGTTACTCTAATACGAGTACTGAGAGTGCTATTCATGGCTAATGATACCTGTGTGGTTGGTGAGGTTCATGGCAAATTTCATTCAATGAATAATGAAGCTTCATGTTGGATTTCCAAGATACTTCAATATCATTCGAAAATAGGGCTATCTTAGGGGGTGTCATGGATCAGAGGTCATAGGCTATTATCCTATTAATATTATAGGAGCTTCAGGCCCTAATATGGAAGCAAAAATGCATCCTGACCAATTCTTGAGCTTTTGTGTCCTGAGGCACAGGCAAAAGAAGGTAAAGGTCGAAACAAAGTTCATGAAATGTTTGTACGTCCTGATGACCAGAAAAAAATTGGAGCTGTTGATTAATTGAAGGGGTGTTTTTGTTTAGCCTGAGACACGGTTCAGAAAGAGATCTTTGTGTGTATGTATGTGTATGGCTGTGTGTGTGCATGTAACAAACTTCCTCGTTAGCAGGAGTTCTCCGGAACGATAGGACGGATTTCTAGAAATTTGTTATAGTATAGGGGTTGGGCGATCACTATCTAATTAGATTATGGGCACAAACGTTAGAGTAGTCACCCTGCTTTTTTGGTACATTGTTTATACAATTAGCAAAATATGGGCGAACCGTAGGTGCTATGTGATTTGGTTTGGCACATAGATACAGAATATAAGGTAGAAGAAGAGAGATTTCAGGTAAAAATATGCTCATTAAGGCATTATTTGCATGAATTATGCCAAAATTTCTGAGTCGGTTGGATTTGACGAAACTTGGTGAACTGGTATTACCTCAGTCTGGCAAATTTGAACAAAGATTCGGGGGGTCATCGGAGAGGTCTCTGGGGTCCTTCAATGCATTAATTTATGGAGATCTTAAAGTTTGCAGATTTCCGTGTGTTGCACCGAGGGTATGGTTTACTGTCCCCAAAATGTTCAATATAGGGTACTGGACGGTCAACGTAGTATTAATTGCATTAGTTATGCAATTTGAAAGTTGTTCGATTCTCATGACAATTGGGGGTATGTCTTGTTCTTACTTCAATCCCGAAAATTTCAATAATAATAAAATAGTATTATATTATAGTGCCGTTCATCAGTAAAGTGGTCGGAAAGACGCTTACAGATATAAAATAACAACCCACAAGGAAGCAGTGAAACCATAAAAACTCAGTAGAAAAATATTAGCCATAAGATCACACCATGAAAATTTAACACTTATATATATCTAGGTAGCAAAAAAATTTCAAATAAGACTGTAAGAGTAAGAAAATAAACCATTCGATTAGTCACTGGGGATTATTCAATGGGTCTAATTTGCCTTCTAATGCATGCAATTGTCAAGCTGCGGGATTTCAATGGAATGTATTGAATTGAACCCCTGTTGTCCCTGAAATATACTTGAAATGAAGAAATGGGGCACTGTAAGTTACTTTAATGTGTGTCAATCTGCATAATTTAGGCTATAATGATGAGTCACATTTCCCCCAAAATGAATGTGAAATTGGTCAATGATTAGTGTCATTTAATAGGAATCACTGGGGCTGCTGGAAACTATATCCCCCTCCATATGCTCTAGATTTTGCTGTTATATGCTAACAGGCATACACTATCTGGTTACCTGTTAGATGTTTGGTTGAAATATACTGATCTGCTCCATGACCTGCATTAACCAAAGGTTAGAGGATTACTGGTGGTTTCATCTATTACCGGTGTGAAATTTACAAACGTATTGAATCACGCAATTATTGCCCAGACTTTCTTTCTCTACACTTAAAAGCAAAGTCCAGCCAAAATTAATACTTTTTCTGGTGTTATAATGTTAAAGAGGATAAAAAATATTCGATATCACTTGTCAGGAATTATGTCATGTATTCAAATTTAACCCCACATGCTATGCTCCCATCCCAATGCCATGTTGGGCTTCTGGCAATACACAAATCCGGGTTGGGCACACCCATCGCCCTTTTTTTTTGCCATGCTTTCGTAAAGAGGCTAAAAAAACATTGATTCTTACTTTGTTCCAGGTTTATGCAGTTTGGTTGCGAAGATATGGCTCCTCAATTCAAATAATTTGGTGATTTGGGCAAACTGGCAACCTTTTTATGATGTTCATTTATCTACCAATTATGAGGGAAAGGAAAAAGACATTTCTTAACATTTCCTTTAAAATTGGTAGATATGACATCATCAAATTTTGCCCCCAATCGCAAAATTGACAACTTAGCAGTGATAAATTAATATCTTTCCAAATTCGTAACTTTGTTATTGAAACATGATAACAAAGTTGATGGCTGATTTTCAATGCACCACTCATATGACATTTAAATATTTTTGGTTTGGACTTACCCTTTAATCTTTTACCACTAAAATGTGAAGTATTGACACCACAGCTAGCTAGATCTGGCATTGTACGGCCTGGAGATGGCCCCTTTGCCATTCTATGGACCAGATGAAGCCTAAGGTTCAGACTACATCATTGAAAGGGAACTATTCTGTGAGAAATTCGCCAAAAAGCATCTGCAACAAAGAAAGAGCACAATGATTTTCTCATAATGGTGCTGCAAGTTTGGCTCGCTCCCAGGAACTTTGTTCAAGGAAGATGAACAAGTGGTCCTTTGTTGTGTGTGTGTCGGTCTGTCTGTATGTTCTGTCTGTCTGTCCGTCCGTATTGCGGTTTTAGATATCTCCTGAACAGTGGATGGAAGCCATTAATGCGTGGGACCTTCTTGATGGAGGATGCGCGGTGAAGAGTTGAAGAGTTGCCGATGTGCATCCATTTTCGTCCAAAAGCCCATTCTATTGCAATATTTGATATTAATGAAAATTGGCCCTGGAAGCTGTGAAAAGATATCTCTTGAGCGGTAGATGCATTGGTGAGGCAGTTCAGGGTATATAACAACTATGAGAGTACACGAATCGATCAGATTCCTGGCATTGATATATGCAAATTAAGTAGTCTAAGTTTGCATAATTTCTGCGAATATTTTGAAGTTTTGTTGGATTTTGGACGAAACTTGTGGAGGGGTTTATCTATATCCCAATGATTTTACCAGTAGGGACGGAGGCCCCCCGCTGAGGTCCTTTAATGTACATATTCCTCAAAGGTCAAGTAGGGGTTTAAAAAAATGATTTTATTACTTTTTGGCAATAGCACTGGGCATGTTAATCAGAATGCAAAAATGCTTCTAGGAGTAAATGTATCACATGGAGAGTTCAATTTCATAAAAAATGCCATGCCATTAAAGGTATTCAAGGTCACTTGTGGGTTAAAAACTGTTTTTTCTGGCCATAATCGGAGAATTGAATTCCTGTGAAGGCTGGAGGTCACCATTGTGATTAAATTGTGACCTGCATGTGTTGTGACCTATGACTCAATTTGACCTCTGTTTTTCGGGTGTGGTCATGTGGTTGAAGGTGGAGTCTTGATCTTGAAGAAATGTGCTTATTTAAGGAGGTCCAGCGAAAAAATAGAAACTGGGTTATTTTGGATTGTGTGATAGCCTGTGATGCGTATGAGGGAGGACCAACTACCGCTTCGATTCGGACACTTTACTTTGGTAGTTACAAAGGGGTCAAAGTTTAATTTAATAGCTTTTTCGCAATAACATTGGGCGTGGTTCAATGGAATGCAATATGCTTATAGGAGTGGATGCAATCACCGGGGAGGAGTAAGTAACAATTTTTATAAAAAACCGTTATGTCATTAAAGGTCATAAAGGTCACAGGGTAAAAAACTGATTTTAGTACTTTTGTGGCAATAGCAATGGGCAGGTTCATCAGAATGCAAAATGCTCCCTAGGAGTGGATGTATCAACAGGAGAGTTACAATTTTCATAAAAACTGCCATGTCATACATTAAAGGTCATTCGAGGTCACTTAGGGGTCAAAAATGTTTTCTGGCCATAATCGGATGAATTGAATATTGTGAAGGCTGAATGGTTCCCATGTGATATAATTGTTGACCTGCATGTACGTGTGTGACCTCTGACCTCAATTGACTCTGTCGGGTTGGTCTGTGGTTAAAGGTTGAGTCTTGAAATATAAATGTGCTTATTTAAGAAGTTACGGGCACAGAAAAAATAGAAAAGGTCATTTTTGGGATATGTGATAGACCTTGGTGCTTCATGGAGGAAGGAAACCAACTACCGCTTCGATAGGACACTTTACTTTGGTAGTTACAAGGGGCAAGTTCAATTTTAAGCCTTTTTCGCAATAACATTGGGCGTGATCTTTGGAATGCAATATGTTCTAGGAGTGGATGCTCAAATGAGAGGCGTAACTATTTTTGATCCTTAGCAGCCGGCAAGAAAAGAGGAATCTATGTAATCAAGTTTTTGTGCGTATGTGTTGTGTGTGTGTGTTTGTGTGTGAGTCTGGTGTGTGGCTGTGTGTGACACCCCTTGTCAGCACGATATCTACGAACACAAACAGGTACCAACTTCAAATTAGGTATGTGGTTGGCATATGGAGGAAGATACCCTATGGTTTGGGTGCCAGTCAGTTTTTCAGGTCAGAGAGGGCAAAAGTTCAAAAAGCTTGTCAGACGAGAGCTAACGAATGCAAGTATCTACAAAGTTGAATTTGGTATGTGGGTAGCATGTGTGGTGAGGATGAGCCTATTTTTTTTTGGGTGAAGGTCAAGCATTCAAGGTCATTATAGGAGCGATCCTCATGTATCTCGACCATGGAACATTTTGAGGGGCCGGCCTAATTGAAAGTTCTGTTCGTGTCCGCAAACTACGATCTGATGACCTACTTTGACCTCATTTGGACTTTTGACCTTGTTTGACCCTTTAGACCTGGTGACCTCAAGTGACATTTTTTGTGATGACCAGATTCCCTTGTTGGAGACAAACAGAAAAGTTAATTACACTACCATTCTACAATACTCCTATCCACAGGCGATTATGTTATGGACCTCTCTGAAAATGTTGAGACTGCCTGGAGCACCACTTGACTATAGACAAATTTGACGATCTTCTGTATCTCCACAATGGAACGTTTTAGAGGGCCGGCCTAATTGAAAAGTTTTGTTCGTCTCAGGAAACTTAATTGATGACCTACTTTGACCTCATTTGACCTGTTGACCTGTTTACCCTTTGACCATGGTGACCGCAAGTGTAATTTTTTTGTGATGACCAGATCATCTTGTTGCAGACAACAAAAAAAAGTGAATTCCACTACCATT